>AWYD02004557.1:0-50462 GCA_000504365.2 Pseudocercospora pini-densiflorae CBS 125139 | reverse complement strand
AGTCTAAAGAGGCTAGCGAATACTAGTATTAGTAAGATATTAAGGTTTAAGTAGTCTAGTATTTATAGATTAATAATTAGCTTCTTAAGAATATCTCTAGTAATAGATTAATAGTTATAGTAGCTCGTTAGATTAAGTAACTTAGTACTACTTAATACTTAGTAGATTATAGAAGCTTCGAAGATATCTAATAGTATATTCAAGTCTATTCTATACCTTTACTAGTCTTAGTAGATAGTAGATAAATAAGGAATAGTATATATTTAGATACTTAGACTAATATATATAATTATAGGCTTTATAGATACTTCTAGTACTATTTAGTAATTATAGTAGTACGTATCGCGATATCGCGGATAGTCTATTCGCGAAGAGAAATATACGTCGTTATCGAGGTCTCGGTCGTTCGTTTCGAAGGACGGGGCCGACAATACGCTTGTCTAGAGGCAGGCCTTCGTTTCCGTCGGAGAGGTACTTACACTACGCACTACGGAAGGTGCCTACTAATCGCGCGGCCAGCTGGCATCTTTATCGATAACCGTTATGCTACTATCCATCCCTATCGATAACCGTTATACTGGTATCCCCATCTATAACGAGCAAAATGCCATCCTCATCGATGACATTCAAGCTACTATTTCCAATGATGATAGTGACGCTGCTATCCGTCCCTATCGATGATGGTCATGCTTGCTGCCGGCTGCCGGCTGCTAGCTGCCATCCTGGTTGATTAGTACGAAGCTGCATATCACGCCGCATACATCGGTTACCATCAGCTATCAGCTCCATATCAGAATTTCTTCGTGCGCACTGCCCACCGTCGTCCCATTGCTGCTCTACGACCCCACTTCACGAGCACCGCAACACCACATTTCCACAAGTCCGCTTTTCCAAGCCTGCTTCAGCCATGGCCATCCCAGACTTGACATTGTGGGATGTCGATGACGCCAATGAATGGATTGATGAGGCTGGAGTCGGTGAGACCTTTGAAGGTGTGAGTGAGGGTCAGCTCATCGCTGGCCAGCGTGTCGTCTGCACCTTCGAGGGAATCACCAAGGTCCGAGCTTTCTGCGCCAAACACCAGATCTTCCACCGCAACCGCCCCAGTCCAGAGCTTCTCCTTGGCCTCGTGGATCAAAGTTGCGTCCTTCACAACGTCACGGCCTTCGAGAAGGCCGCCAACAAGGTCCTCTACTGCATTAAAGAATACGTATCCAACGTTTGCCCAGCTTTGGACGAAGAGCAGCAATCAGACGGAACATGGAAGTGCACTTAGTATCGCTTCAGTGAGGCATGGTTTGACTCCGAGTGGGACGGGGACGTTACTCCTCCAGAAGACGACGATGCGTGGGATGCGAGACCTGTCGTCGAGAAACGTCACGACATGGGACCAACCCTTCTTAGTAAGGCTGCAACCCGTGCTCGTGGTATCAAGCTATCCAAAGTTGTCGCTGCGAAGGAGGCTACGAAGAAGGCAGTCAAGGAGGTCACAGAAGAGGATCGAAACAACACTGCCGCAGTAGAGGCCTCTACTAACAAAGAGGCGTCTGTTGACGAAGAAGCCTCCAAGGCCATTTCCAAGACGAGCACTGACAATGGCGTCGAGGAGATTCCGGATCATGCTATCATACCGACCACAGACGGCGTAGGCACGAAAGACACCTCGTCTACTCCTGTCATCTCGCGACAGTCCACCGATGCTTCAAACCCATACGAAATTGAAGCAGTGCTCTCCAGCTTCACTGGTTCCGATGGCAACAGTTTTCTTGTCGTCAAGTGCAAAGGCTTCTCTGCTCCACTCGCTCTGCCAGCTCCGAACTTAGCCGGCTTTCAGGCCAGCGCTCCAAGCCCGCCTTGTGCCGTGGACCTCAAGCAGGAATTCGACCAAGACAGCGCAGTCAACATGAGCGAGCACTCAGAGGCGATCGATGTTAGTACCAAATACTCGGCTGGTGGCGAGGACGACGATGTCGGTTCTGCAAGCTCGCTGGGTGAGCAATGTGCTATCCTTACTGCGCAAGTCTGCAAAGAGTTGCAGGCTCCAACCAATAAGAAGAAAGAGGAGGGGCAGAAAGCAACAAAGCCAGCAGTAATCAAGCCAGTCTTAGTGAGGAAGCGCACACAGCAGTCATCATCCTTCCCCCGCGCCGCTCGCTTGTCCAAGAAGGCCGAAGGCAAGCAAGCAGAGTACAAGTTCAATGCCCAGAACACCTTCTCAGAGGAAGCCGCGACTCTCCAAGACCCAATCGACGACTTTGAGGAGTTCATTTGATCGCCACACTTACCGAAATCGCTTCGTCACTATCTTGACCACACTTGTACACTAACACGGCAATACATGTATGTATGCTACGATGGCGCAACACAGAAGTCTTAGGACAGTGCTTGATAACATACATTGATCGGAACGAACGTTGATAAATCAATGATTCCACTCCTCTATCCATCTTTCTCTATTCCATTTCAGATTTTTGAACCTACTTTGTAGGGCAGCGACACGGAAAGCATCGATCAAAACAAAGAAACGCGTCGCGCGGAGGAGGTGACGGCCGGTCATTGATCTACTCACCGACACCGTGTGCACGACCCTGTGATGCATGCGTACCACCGTCGCGGCGACCATCTTGCTTGGGCCATTGGCTGCAATAGCTCGTTGCTCCTCACTTTCATCGCAAATCCTACGATGGCCTGCTACTTCCCTTGAAAGCGCATCGACTTCCATCCTCGCCCACAAAGTGGCTCTCACTTGCGTATATGGTATGGTCCGGCGTAGACAGATCGGTCTCCACGTGGCCTGTTCAACAATTCCTCCAGGCTTTGGTCTTGGACACATCGCAGAGCCTTCTGCCGGCTGATATTACTCTCGGCGGCAATGACCTCTCCGGAAGCTTGTGATATGGAAGCTTACCAGCAGAAGCAATTCATCGCACGCTCTTTATCGCACTGTCCCACACTCATAGTTGTTGATTGTTGATTCCTATAATCACAAAATCACTCACAATCACAGTGATTGTGGTTGTGATTGCTGACTTCATGATTGTGATTATAATCACAGAATCACTACTCGAGAAGGGGAAGAACACTGAAGAGGTATCAGACCGGAGATACCTTTCAATGGACTCTGGACAGGATGGCGAGATTTGCAAGAGTGCCGGGTAAGGAGACGTTGAGGACTGAAGCCAGATTGAAGATCGGGAGCAAGTTTTGAACTTGACCAAGTTGGCCGGAAGAGATATTTAAGAAGGGAGTGATGAATGCTGCGACGAGTAATAGCACGACGACGGAGAGGTTGCCTGGTATTGAGATGTGTGTGACCTAGAAGCTCCGGTCTGTGGTTGCGAAGCGCAACATGAGCTCCATTGTGATTGGGATAGCAAGCTCCGGAGACGAGGATGCTGGAGGTGACCACGCAAAGGTTACACGTTCCAGTTTGCTTCCACAGAATAGAAAGACAGCGCCTTACGCCAAGGTACAGCTATGGTGAAGGCAGCCGAGCCCATGAACAAGACCTTGCAGAATGTCGGCCAAAGAGAATCACCCAGTGTCTTGACTCAATATTTGGAGGGCAATATCTGCAACACCCACTTCGAGAGGAGACACCATCTCGAACGCCATTACCGCATTCAAACTGGTGAGACTCCTTGGGAGTGCGAAGGTCGCGATGAAGCCTTGTCTCGAGCAGGCCAGGCACAAAAAGAAGCACGATGCTTGAAATCGAGGGACCAGACTCTCGTTGATGTAAGGCTCTGGAAATGGGGATGTACACTTCAATCTTGAAAACAAGAACCGGCAGTCGGCGCGAACAATGTTTCCTCATTTCGTGATTGGCACTCAGGCGGTGCGATGTTTCCATGAGTGCTCCAATGTGCATGTGCGAGCGTTAATCCAGGATTTTCAAATGTGGAGATTGCGGATCCCATGAAGATGCTGAGAGCACGGCAGGGTTGCTGACTCGTCTGCCTCTTTCACGACCCAGTGACAACTCTCACTTTTGGTGGTCCTAGAACTGCACCCATACTGCCATACTGCGCTCGCAAGCAAATATCAGCAACATCACCCACCCCAGAGCCAGCGTCGCTCTTCGTTACATGTATCTTGACAGCCAAAGTCCTGTCAGCATCACGTTTCCGCTGGTGGCCCGAGTTCTGCTCGCGCGTGAGGAATGACACATGTGAATCGGGTGTGCTATAAATTTGGGCAAAGGAAGCCATGAAGTCTGATGTATCTTCGACCAGCAGACAACAGCCAGCAGGACCCACGTCAGGCTTTGGCGCGAGTGCCGACGGGGTGAAACAGCCACTGCCACAGTCACAGCAAAAGCAGCAGCAGCAGCAGCAGCAGCAGCGGGCAAGCTACATGCTTTGCTCGCCCAAAGTGAGATAGCAGTATGATAGCATAGGCGGACGGACGGTCACCATGAATCTGCGATCACGATTTCGTACAATTTTTGGCGGTGCGATGTGTCCATGGTAGTCGTAAGAGGTAATGTGGTCTGGCACAGCGTGATAGAGAGTACTGGACTTGACTCCGTCTTTGATCACCCAAACGGAGTCTCTACTTCGCAGTATTGTCGAGTTGGTGCCAATTTGCAGCATTGAGAGGAGATCCTTGGCGGGCTTCGATGGCTCCAGCGCGTAAAGGTAATGTGGCCCTTTTCGTAGTAGGGAAATGATGGGCAGCGATGCCAAGGTCGTTATCGAGCACTGGAAGTCGCGAGGAAGGACATTCAGCTTGAAAGGCGAAGGATCAGAAGGTTAGAAACTGAGACAAGCAAGCGACGCCGAGAAGAGCCTCTCATTCTGCCGGTAGGCCAAGCAATGGTTGTAAAATATTCTTCTCAAACCAGGGTCGGTGATCATTCTCGGCCCAATATATAAGTCTGTGCAGTGCGGCAAGAATCGTGTACACGCCCCTCAGCGTAAAGGATGCACCCATCGACACCAGGCTCCATTTATCAACGCGATCTTCCCTTGGATCAAAGTAGACGAAGGACCACTGAGCACCTTGTACCACCAGCGCAGGTAAGGGTATACAGGCGGTTGACTCACGACCGAGTTTCTGAAGCAAAGTTCGAAGGAATAAGATATGTGCACGTAGCCAAGTACTCAGCTGAACTTCGGCTTCGATTCCTGACTCGCCCTCAAGTTTTGTCTCAATACTGATGGCTGGAGGCGAGAAGGTGAGTGGTTGGTAGGCAGAGTGCGAAAGTGCCTGAATTCCGCGGCTTCGAAGTGCGGTTTCTGTTTTGTGGTCGATGGGCATGGTAATGGCAAAGTCGGCTTTCCGTGGAGCGGCATCCATTCCATCTTGCCACTGATACTCCTTACTGATTGTAGCAGTCGTGATATTCTCAACGCCAACATTAGTGTCGTGTACAATGGAATATGCGCAAGCCTCCTCCAAGATTGGGTAATGTACTGTACAGTTCCATGCTGGCTCAGATCGGCCGAGAGCAATGTTGTCTCTTGTACGATGCGCCATTTTCTGCGCCCACTCCGTGGAAGGGAGGGCACCCAAAGCGAGGCGCGCAGGACTGGAGACTTGATTCCAATCTGCGAGATCTGATTCTTCAGAAATGAGGGAGCGCAGATGGTCATCGGCGATGATGCCTTCTCCTCGTCCTATGCGTCGCATGTCGGCAGTGAGATTTTGGAGGTGCGCAGGCATGTCTCTGACGAGGTCGATGGTCTGTGGTATCACGGCATAGGCGACACGACGCAAATGAGCAAGCTCTTTCAGAGGACTCGTGTGACGCTTCCGCTTGCTGCTGCGGGATGTTGATGTGCGAGAAGCGGAAGCGGAAGCGTTGGAGGACGATTCAGCTGCGCTTCCAATTTCCGTCGATTGTGATTGTGTGGAATGCGATGGACTTTGGAGCTGGAGTTGACGTAGTGCGGGTCGTGGCGTATCTTCGCCGTCAACCGGTTGAGCACCATCGCCCTCGCGTCGCTGCTTCTGCTTCTGCTTCTTCTTGATCGGCGTCCTAGAATCTTCACGATCGGATTGCATCGAGACCGGCGAGTGTTGACGCTTGCGCTTGCGTAGAAGAGGTGGTGGTGCTGCTGCTGCTGCCGCTTCGGTGGTCAAGTCGCGCTGTGGTGGTAATGTTGACCAGGGCGATGGTGGTGAGCACGTGTTTTCCGTGTTCTTGAGCCAGCGCCGGATGCAGGCTGCCTTGTTCGCCATCCATATACTCATTCGCACATCCCGAAGGCAGATGCTGGCGCACTGTTAGAGATCGTGTAGTTAAGCCGTGAGAAGCAGAAGCCACACGTTCACGCGATCGTTCGTTGCCGTTGCCCAGCCAGCGAAGTGCGGAGGCGGGAGCGAGGGAACCCAGAAACGCGGGCAAGGACGGGTAGACTAACCCGTAAACATCACCACACACAACCAAGACTGACAGGGCTATTGGAGACGCGAGCAGCGATGTGTGTGAGCCCATTTCACTTCTTCAGATTACTTCTCCATTACTCCCATGAGCTCGTCTAAAGATGTGCGGCAGAAGGTCGGAGACTAGCCAAATCTGAAAACGAAGCATTGCGCAATCCACACTGCATAGCTTGTTCGCCTGTGGACGAAGTAGAACAATGCGACGCCCAAGGACATCCACAGAAATCAACATTGCCGGCGAGATGGGTGGAGATAGATAAAGGACTCGACGCTGTGGAGTGTGAACGGCCAACTTGCACAAGAAAGAGGACGATGTGGTGATGAGTCGAGTCTTCTCCTTTCCCATTTGACATCTGCATATTCCAGAAGGCGTCGCAGTGACAGACAGGGAGTTTCTTGGTGGACCATGGTGACGCAAAGGTTTTTTTTGTAAGCTCACTCTTGCCTGGGCATCTTCTAGAACGTCAATGGTCCGATGCCCAGTAGAATCCTGGAATGAAATTAAATTGGTTCTCCACTCGTCCAAACACGCGTGGTTCTCGCCATTTGGAGATGAATGAGAACACAATGCCTGCAGAAACGTGAGCGGCAGGAGTGTGTTTTCCTGGAGACGTTGGGATGTGAGAAAGGTGGCTCGTGGCTCGCTTTGGCTTGCACTTCGTCGTGAAAGTCCAGTCCTACAGGAATAGCGTTGTGCCATTCCCAAAGAATCTTCAATTGTCCGATTGCACCCCGGCCCTGCAAGCTAGGGCTCAGGGCGGTGCGGAGTCTCACTCCCGTGCCTGAGGACCCGACTTCTACCAAGTCTCTCTCTCCGCCCTCGTCGTCGCTCCCGTTGCACGATATTGAGAAAGAAGCGCCGTGAGCTGACCCCGTCGAACGCCTATTACCTTTCGCGGTATCCACCTCCCAATTGAATCTGATCAGTTAGACTTTGAGAGTGACGACGAGTCTATTGGGATCCACCGATACGAAAACTCATCAGCAGAGGCGATGCCTGATTCCGACGATGAACATTAACGTACAGACTCCGGGTCCCAAGGAAATGACTACGAGTACGACAACGGCAGTATGAAGCCAGATGGCAGCAAGAAGAAGAATATCCCATCGACCTGAGTACCGGAAGGATAAGGGCAAGAAAGGCAAGGGAAAGAGTCGGAAGCCACAGTCAGACTCACAACATGAGTGTCATGGTGAGGAAAGATTCTATATATACTGCGAGCCGACATTGGTATCTGATTTCAGAACCTCCAAGAACGTGCCGAAGCCCGAGCCCAAGTCCAGCGGCAAAAGGAAGAAGCTGCCCGACTGCTTCACCCACTGGTGCTTTCTTAGCTGATTAGCTCTGGTTGCGAAGCGCTATGTCTCGGGGTCTGCAGCTTTCGATTTGGCTGGTAATGTCGTCACCATAATGTCTGGAAGCGAGCGGGCGGGCGTGTGGTGTGGGATTGAGAAGTATACAGATGAAGGTGAATGGTGGCTGGGCTTATTTCTACGACTCTCACGCTGGACGAGGCAAGCAGGGCTTGGGGCGCGCAGACTACACCTTCAAGTCGAGGACCGGCATCTAGAAGGACATTACCTCAAGGAGGGTTCTACGCATTCGGTGAGAGCCATTCGGATAGATTTTGGACAGTGAGTCTACCGCACGTATCGCCAGGATCATTGTCTACGCCTCTGAGCCTACGATCTAGCAGCAGCAGCGAAATGCCGTGCGCACCACTGCCGTCTCTCGAATTGGGGAGGCCGCCTCCTCGTACCTCAATATTATTAGGCTTTTCTTCTTCACACCATTCACCGCGACGGCCGCAGTCAAGATCTTGCACGATCCCAGAACTTAGGACGGCAGAAGAGTACGCAAACATTAAGGTGGTTGGTTCGTTTGCCGGCAAGCCCGGCAGCAATAGAAACAAGTGGTTTGAGAAGTTCAAGCGCAAGGAGAATAGGGTCAAAGCTAAGGCAGAGCGCTGGTGCAGTAACTTCTGTATGTGTATGCATGGGGACGCCAAAAATGGGCCCAGAACGAGTTGCCGGATTCCATTGTACCTGGAACTGTATCCACGCCTACAGACCTTACCAAGACAATGCTTACGACTTGGTTCAATGCAAGTGGAAGAGGTATCTTCAGGCAGCGGAGTATTCCGGCATGCCAATCATTCAGATGCACTTGTTGAAGCAGGACAAGTAAGACTGCGCGTGCTCTTACGTAGGGACAGGGCGAAGACAATGAGCCAGCACAAGGAGCATCTTTAACACTGCCCACTGTGGCGGTCAGCCAGATCACAGCAGCTATCTAGCACTTTGATTTGCAGAGGAGAGTCCTTGCAGCAGATATGCCGAAGATTATGATGGCTACTTCCGAGCGGCTGAAAGCTCAACAACGTCAGATTGACTTGGAATGCAGGCCGGAGGATAGTAGACAAAGCGGGGAGGATGAGAAGGTGTTGGCTAAATGCATCAAGCTGACTCTGCAATACAAGGCACTCTCGCGCGATCTGTACCGCAAGGCCAACCGCGTCAATGTTAATCGAGACGAGCAGAACAAGACGGATCAATCACGAGAGTAGTGCCAACAAATTCGAGGCCCCAGCAGAGCTGCCGCCAACCTTTGAACAAATTCCCTACAATCAGCGGCATGCGGACCTATAATAGTCCTTCCAACCCTCCCATCGGCAACAATATGAGAAATCGCAGCAGCGCCGGGGCTTTTCGCGACCACCCAGACAGTGTCCGTACTGTGCTCCGACTACACTATGGCAAAAAGTTCAATCATATACCACCCGAGCTCGGCAGCATTGAGGATCCCTCAGAAGTTGCGTAACCAGTACTATGAAGTCGCAGGGGCTACGCAGTGCGGACACCCAATGATGAAAATTGACACATCTCGGTTTCATAATCCACTCTCGAATGGCACTGGTGATTGCAGCGTCTCCAGGAAAGTCATGACTTTCCATAGCCTTCTCGCTCTTCCGACTTGTTCGAGGTCACTGAAGCCTTGCATACAGCAGAACTAACTTGCTGTTCTCCGGCTTGGCTTGATCCTTTCGAGACCATGATTCCTCTCTCCACTCCCTCTGCTTACTACCTGCTGCACCGCCCTCCAGCAGACGACCGCCACACTTGCTCATTAGCCCAGACACGCGCTTCGTCGCCTGCTGGACCCGTGCATCTCACTTCGCCAGGCAAACACCGCCGCTTCTCCGCTCCGGCAGACCATCGCGTGCCCGCAGAAGGAAGGCGGGCTTTGATTGTCTTGCTCGTGGCCTGCCGCTCAAACTGCGTGGCTTCGACTTCTGTCAAGGTATCCATCGAATGATCTGTCACATATGATGTCAATGTTCTATGCGCTGTTTGCTGAAAGTTCGACAGCCTTCAAGATAGCCGATCAATGCCAAGACATGCGTTTGCCATATTCGTCGCGTCTTTGTTTTCCACTTTCCCTGCAACACGCGACCAGACTAGACATCGCCACCTCACATCCCAGTAGATCGACAACAACATGGCGGCGGCGCGAAATACTCCCACCGACTATGCCGACAACGACACCTCGCTCGGTGCCGACCGTGCCCGCCACGCCCAGATGCTCAAGTCCCGCTTTGAAGACATCTTTGAGGAATACGGGCACGATTTTGAAGGAATAGGAGATGAAATAGATATATTCAAACTCGAAATTGTCCGCAACAATGGCCACATTGAGAACATGCCAGACGAACTCGATGTCGACGAGGACGACGATATGAGTAGTAGTGCCGAGGAATCGCGCGAGAACAGCATATCTGGACCGGGATCTGCAGCGGCCGTGGAATCAGCTGGCGGTGGACGGCAAGAAGTTGACTCAATCACCGAATCATTGGAATCGCTGATTGCTGAGCGTGCGGTGCAATTAAAAACTGGAACAGCGCTGAGCAAGCCCGAGAAGCGTGAGTCGCACGCAGCGGATAGCAAAGAAGATTCGATCTGGAGCTATCCCTCACTTCCTGGTGATACCAGACAGCAACAGAAACGAATTGAAAGCCCGGTCCACCAATCTGCGCCTTTCTTGCGGCCAGATCCATCACCTGATGATACGAGACAGCAACAGAAACGAATTGAAAGCCCGGTCCACCAGTCTACGCCTTTCTTGCGGCCAGACACACATCCGGGTAGCAGCTCGTTGTGGTCAGAAGGGCCGGAAAGGGCTCGTTTCACTCGCGAGGAGGATGACCTTATCATCAAACTCAAAGAATCAGGTCATTTTACTTGGCCAGCGATCGCAGAACATCTTCCCGGCAGGTCAGCCGGGTCGCTTCAAGCGCGATACAGTAGACACTTGTGCAAAAAGCATGTCTCTCCAGAAGTCCTGGATGCAAATAGCGACTTGGACCGTAACCGCCCCGATCTCGCGTGGTTACGGCTTATCCGCACAGCATTTCGCGAGACCGGAAAGCTCACCATGACACTCAGAGAGATCTATGAATGGGTCGAAGCAAACTGTGACTGCTCTTCAGATGGCAAGTGGAAGGATGGTATTCGCAACGAATTGGCGAGGCGCGTAATTGCTACGCAAAGTGAGAAATATAAGGGTGCCGGCTATCGGATCAATGATGTCAAAGACGCGGATCTGCCTTTAAGGAGCCGGGTGATCGATCGCAGTAATCGTGCCGCATCACCACCTCCGAGAAAGAGAATAGCCGCCATAGCATATGAGCCGGAGATAAGCGTGGAAGCCTCTTCTCAGACACAGCCTACGAGTGATGGTGAGAATGGAGGATCGGCAACCGACTCTTCGGCCCCTCCAGAATCTACCGGACCACCGTCTCGACATCTCACGCTCAATGCTGAGGTTGTCAAGACTACTCCCATCACGACGAGACAGCGCGGTCGGCCTGTCGTATCACAGAACAGGGCGAACAGCCCTAAGCAAGCTATTCACTTGAAGGAGTTTAGCAATACTAGTACCACGCCGATAGCACGCAAGGGACGCGCCCGTACTCGGAAGATTGCGAGCGGCTTTGGGCAGGCTATTAGCGTAGAGGAGTTCGGCAGTTCTGGTGCAAGATTTGGACAGTCGCTGAGGAAGAGTACGCCTACCGTGAGCCACGCACGCAGGTCACTTGGCGATCATAGTGCCATGAGGTTCGTGGAGACAGCTGTAAAGGTCTTGCAAGATTCCGAGGAAGACGAATTGGCATAATGAGATCAAGAAGCAATGATACGGTTCATATCGTCCAATTGTTTTGACTCCTGAGCTTCTGCAATGAACTTCAGCGCTGGAATCAATGAGGAGGGCTATCTCGCTCCCGATTATACTTGGAACGCAAGTCAAACAAGCGTGATTGCAAGACCTGCGGTATGGAGTGTATCTGGGTGAGATCGGTCATCTTTCCCGTAGCTGCCCAACCAAGGTACTCAGACTAACCGCAGTGATTTCTTGCTGCCCCTTTCGCCAAATACTTCAATTGCCGACCACGGTCCCGTTGCTTTGGACGAGCTAACAGAAAGCAAGATATGTTTGGTCTAGATCTTTCTCCAGATCCAAGCCGGGCATACGAGAAGGTCCGTTTACGACAGTCCCAAATCACCCAGCTTGCCAGACAGGGCAATAACCGCAGTATTCCCCTTGCTCTCAGTGCCCAATCGCTGCGGAAATTGCAGAACTCGCGACTGGAAAAGTTTGCCAGTGTTTCAATCTCCCGCTTTCCATGTGACAGTAGCCTTTCGATCCACATCTATGGAAATCTTTCGTTTTGAGAATGCCGACGACTTTGCCCAGAGAAGCCGTCCTGCAATTCAACTGTCGCGAATCTGGAGCTGGTCTTAAAATGTTCATTTCGGCAAAGATATGTTTAAGCGGTGGAGGATCAATGCTTATGCACTATCAGTGACAGCACCAACTGCAGACTCAGTCAATCCGTACTATGCGTGACTGGACTCTCTCTGCTTCCTGAAATGGACTTTTCAGCCTTGCTTTCTTGACTTGCGCCTCGTCTTCGCACTCTTGACTATGCTTCGAATGTTGCGGCGTCCACCATCTTGTATTCAGATTCTGTACTCCGCTCGCGCGCTTCAGCACTCCTAGCATCGTTCGCGAACACTTCTTTCCGGTGGCTCTGCTTCAACTTAGTTGCTGACCGCTCTGAGTGTCCATTCTCACCTCGCGTACGCTGTGTGGCATTCATCCTGGCAGTCTCATCACCTCCGGAGTCTTCGAGCTTTCTCCGGCTCCTATCGTGGCCTTCCCTCTTGCCATCGTGTTCTGTCAGAACACCATCCTCTGGTTCAGCAACACGTTGACTAACATGGATGATGCTCTTCTTCTTGCTCCAACGATCCTAACATCCTCACATCCCTGCACAGCATCTTCCTCGTCATGTTCATCGTCAAGATTACGAATAGGTTTCATATCATTGGCTTCATCCACTATCTCACTGTCTACTTCGAGAGTTCTGTCTGCCCCGACGACTAAAGGGAGTGTTCTATTCATGAGCGGAATTTGTTGGAAAAGGTGATTGACACGAAACCCAGGTTCACCGTCAGAAGACCAACAGGAAGCTCTATCTTGCTTCTTGCCCTTGACGTGGCTACTCAGAGGCAGAAGCATTCGTAGCCTCGATATCCGTAGTTGGTGATCACGTTGAACCAGGCCATTGAACTCCTTGGGCAAGGGATTTGCTTGAAGGTCTGGGCATGGATGATGCATTTGCGTCTTCTTGCGTGCCGCATGCTGCCTGTTCGCTAGGCTGCTGGTCGGACATTGTTCTGAGCGCCTCGTGCTGTTGTGATAGGCGAAGAGCTCAGATAGCTGCTGCAGCCTCAGGGGTATCGGCGGTCTCTCTCGTCACTTTGTTGTTGCTTTGCGCATTATCGCCAGAAGGTCCAGGAGCGTGGCTGCCGGCTGGAAGGTATATTGCCTTCACCTTACTGCTTCGCCTTCATGGTCTTGCTTTTCAATGCCTTCCTCAGTCAATGGCCGGCTCAGCTGAGCCTCCTGCGGCTGAGACCAAGGCTGCTGCAGTCGAGAAGAAGATTAAGCCGACCGCTCCACACCTGCGCAAGGAGGCTGCTGCCGAGAAGCCAGCTGAGCCGGACCAGACCGAGCTAAAGGGCCAGCCCAAGATTGAGCCAAAGGCTGAACTCACGGCCGAGCCGAAAATCGAGCCGAAAGCTGAGGTCAAGGCTGAGATCAAGACTGAGCCAAAGTTTGAACCCGTCGCTGCCGCTCCCAAGCCCACCTTCACGCCGAAGCCAACCGCAATGCCGACACCGGTCGCGTCTCCTGCTTCTTCTGACGAAGCAGCATATGTCAAGCGCTTGGGCATATTCGCAGAAGTGGCGAAGCA
Source organism: Pseudocercospora pini-densiflorae CBS 125139 (assembly GCA_000504365.2). Taxonomy (NCBI): domain Eukaryota; kingdom Fungi; phylum Ascomycota; class Dothideomycetes; order Mycosphaerellales; family Mycosphaerellaceae; genus Pseudocercospora; species Pseudocercospora pini-densiflorae. The sequence goes on along the minus strand of AWYD02004557.1, from coordinate 36,753 downwards.
GAGCCCGGCTCGTGCAGCTACTGGTCTAGTGGCGTTGTTGGTGGTGGGAGCAGGCGACGACAAAGGTGCTGGCAGGGCGGACGAAGTCGATGGTACTGGTGCAACCGGTGGTGCAATCCGCGGTGCCGCTGGTGTCTCGACTTTGGCCTTCTTAGCCTGATCCTCAGCTTCGGCCAGTCGAATCATCCTAGCCTTCATAGCGGCGACAAGCTTGTCCCGGCCTCAGCTTCCGAAGATCGATCTCGCCATAAGATGGCATGCGCTTCTTCGACTCACGGGCTGAGCCACATGGGCCTGAAGTGACTGCCTGCATGACAGGGTATGTAGAAGCCGATGGTATTTCTGATACTGCAGTTGGCAGAGACTCTGGAACTCGAGCCGGCAAGGGATGACAGATTTCTCAGTACGCGCGGCGCAGAGAACTTCTGCATTGTCACGGGCATTTTCGAGCTCCTCTGGGATCTTGTGAGTATCCGGACTCTGTAGCGGTAGCTCGCGAGACAGTGTCTGCGGTTGATCTCGTCTCTTTGTTGTTCTTCTGCGTCTCATCGCCGCCATTGAAGACTTCTGGACACATCGCGGGACCACCCTTCTCTGAAGCAACACTCGTGGAATGTTTGACTCCAGTGGGCTCGGCGACGATCGGCGGCGGGGTATCGGCGGGATGAAGAAAATGTGAGGGACTGTCTTTCGGGTTCATGATACCCTCCTGCTGGTGAACATTTGCGATGGATCCGCTACACCAGACTATCATTCCCGATCTTTTGCGACTGTGCTGCGATGTATCAATATCCGGCTGCTGCTCCGCCTCGCCAGATCTGTCTCTGTAGTCGCTCATCGCGTTGCCGTGTGGTCAGCAGGAAAGTCTTCAGATCATGTAACCTCACTAACGTCAAACTGAGGAGCGAGGAGACCAGTTGAAATCTGAGGCATGGGTTGGCCGGGTGGTGGCCAGTTGCGAGCAATGGTGCTTGCGGCTCGCCAGGAGGGTTCATGGCGGCGGCAATAGCTATGAATCGTGTATGCTGCGTTCGACGGGGTATGTTGAGACTGTCTGTCGCGGTGAGAGATCGTGTGCTTGGACAAAATGCTGACCCCAGAAGCGTGAGCAAGTGGTACTTGCGGCTCGATAGGAGCATACATGGCAGCGGCGGTAGCTATGGGGCGTGTGTGGCGAACGTGCTGCACCCGCCGGAGTAATCCGAATCTGCCAGTCGTGGTAAGAGGTCATGTGCTTGGACGAAATGCTGTCTGTAGAAGCGATCTGGCTGTAAGTAGAAGTGCTTTCCAATCGTGGTCACATCAGAGTGCTGCCTGAATACAGCATGACAGGCGGGGCGATGCTTTGCGGCAGATGGCACTTTGCAGGCGATTCTTCTGGTGACCGACATTCAGCAGCAGCGCAACCAAGTGATCACCAACAAGTGAGCAGATACGCATGCGCGGCCTTTAGCCGTGAATGAAGTGATTGCACTCGCGCCCAATGAGATTCGCACTTTCTCGAGGACGGGGCTGGTTTTGCAGTTTTCGCAATCGCTTGCTTACGGCCAAACCCGTCCCTCTCCTGACTTCCAAACCATTAACGCTTGCCCGGATCCTGCGCGCCCGAGAGACGACATTCTAGCTGAAGAGATCAATCTGCTCCTGGAAGTGGTATTCTGCATTTGCTAGGGCGCAGCGCGCCATCTGAACATCCCTGGTGCTGGGTATCGTTGACATAATTGTGCAAGTAAAGGGGAGCTCATCATCCTTTTCTTCCTCATTGTCAGGACCGGTATTTCTTTGGTGCAACGGATGTGCTATCGAGATCGACAGGTTGATCTTGAGGGCTCGGCTTCATCTGAGGCTGCTGAGGTGTTGCTTTTGCCGATGAGTGATCGTGCAATTGATGTATCGTCCATGTTGATAGGTTGTTCTTGATAGCCTGACTTCACCTGGACCTGCTAAAGCGTTGTCTTTGCGTGCGAATGATTGCGAGAGCTGTCTCCGGCGAACTCGTCTTCGCCCTTACAGCCGGACTGACCAGGTTCGATGGCAAGCACAAGCCGCGAAGAGTGAGAGGCGATCGACTTGAGGTTGGCGCTGCGGAGATGTCGTCGAAGCGCTTGGATGTGGGAGGGACGCCGTCGTGTGTGTTACTACCACGAGAGATAGTGTCGCCTGGCCTGGTCATGTCACCTGTTTTGAGCGTAAATGTCACATTAGGTTGCAGCCTGATGTCATTCGCAGTTGTGCCGCGGAAGCCGGAGACCGCACTTGTCTGCCAGTATGTTCTTGCGTACAAGGCCTCATTCCGAGCGAATGCGTGAGACTGAGCCAGCAATGTTAGAGACGGCAGCACTGTCTCAGCGCGGTGCCTCGATGCGCTCAAGGTCTGGACCATTGCTGACTCTCATACCCATTGCTTCCAGGTGATGGTCCGTTCCAGAGGCTTCCCCGGGCTGGCTCGCAACTCGGCGTCTCGTAGGTGGAGGTGGAACGCCCGGTTGCGATGAAGCAAAGCGATCTCTCTTTCGTATCAGGTCGATAGACGGCATGGGATGCAGGGATTAGCTATACTGTTCCTGCAGCGAGCAAGGCAGGAAACGGATGCCGAGCCGTGGTAATGAGAATTGTTTCTCTCCACATGCACAACATGCACAGCATCATCTTGTTCGTCCCAAATATCCCTTCGCGCTTGTATCTCAAGTGCAGCCGATCTTCTTTGGGATGACCGTGGCATAAACTTATTCCTTGACCGCTTCGTTGACAGCGTCGGCATGTGAGTCTTTTCAGCCGCTCTGATGCCAGCTTGGCTACCGTGGTTATGCACTCTGCAGTGCACTGAGGCGCATGTGGAATGCTTCAGAAGGTGAATGCTATGAGTGAGGGAGACCGTCTGCAGGCATCGTTCATTGACGAAACGGCCTCGAGCTTTGCCACACAAGACAGAGGAATTGATTGAGATGGTCGACAGCAGATCTCCAGGCAATTCCAGACTGCTGGCCGCGTTCAGTGGCTTGTCGTGGTGAATGAAATGAAGTTCTGCATTGTGGTTGTGGCTCAGCCCAGCTCGATACAGCACCTCCGAAGAAGGCCAACCGCAGACGAAAGGCCAAAGCACAGCCGGAACCGGTGCCTGAGACAAAAATGGGATCAGAAATCGAGACTATCCCCAAACATCGGATGCTGGCTCGGGGCAGAGTCGTAGCAGTGGAGGAAGACGCGAAAGGTTACTCCAGGGTTTGTCAGCCTGCTCAAGATCTAAAGGATCGTCAGTGGAGTCAGAGCGCGACGATGAGAGCATGAAGCAGACTGACTGGAGGGCTATTGGGCAGCTGGGGGCTGAGCTTGATGTTCCAAGCCCTGGGCTGCTGAACCTCGAGCTTCAGTCGTCAGATTGTAAGATCCGACGACTGAATGAATCATGTTGAATGCTGGGACAGGGGCACCTAAGTGGCCTGATGCCATGGAAGGAGGTGATCCGTCCTGCGATGCCTGAGATGCAGCTATGCAATGGAAGGTGGGTTGTCTTGTTCTGCATGTTGCGTCTTTGAAGCCACTCGAAGACGGCGCCTTGGCCGAGCCAGTTGCCGGCGTTGCTCCGATGCGCTGGAAGGCGGTAGTCGAACGTGACAGTCTCCATCGCGGGCGCGCTGGAGGTCAGCGGCTTTGACGTCGGCTGTGTCGTTGTCGCCTGCTGCCAAGCCGACTCTGTTGGAGCCTGGCGCGGTGGACTCAAAGAACATCATGCGATGCGATGGTGGTGGACTGGTGTTCCTGAACTCTAATACAGCGTCGTGTATGATCTCGTTGTCCTGGCTGGAGGAATTGAATAGGTCGTAGTTGATGAGTGATTTGTTGTTGGAAGAGGTATCGCGTGGACGTGGACGGAGCTGAAATAGAGCGACGGTGACAGATGAGCGAGCAGACCCAGACTTATGGCCGTCCACTGCTGCAGAGGTCGGCTGCTCCCGCGTGCCGCCTTCTTTTGGCCAATCTCATCACACCTCTTCTGAAATGTCCGAGGTTTGTACTGAGTCGTAGTCGCTACATCGAAAGCTGAGCTCAAGAGACCAAAGATGGCGACTGTCCCGGACGACGGCGGAGGCCCTGATGGATATTTTCGACCCTCGTCATCACCGCCTCCCTCTCCTCGTCGCGGCCGAGGATCTCGACGAGCCAATGCCAACACCCAGCAGTCAACCCAGACCTTTGCTGGAACTCAAGAGGAACAGCAAGACCAGGGCCAAGAATACGATACGACAGGACATCGCGGATCCACGACTAGCTATGCTGATACTGATCACAGCGAGCAGTCGTGGGAGCATGATTTACAACATCCCCAATGACGACCTTTGTAGCATACTGCCGGGAGGATTCCCTGCTGACTTTTGTCCCATTCGAGGCAGATATACCAGCGAAGATGAGTGGCGCCGCTACCAAGAGCGTAAGCAACAGCGTGGTCCGCCTCCTCTACCGCCCTCTCCGAACCCTAGTCACCGCTCTATGGGTCCGCCGCCAGCGCCAACGCCCAGAGATTACCCTGCGTATGGATCTCCAAAGCCATACAGTCGAGACAACCCGTTCGATTCGCGCTATAGTCAAGAGCGTGAAGAGAGACCTCCAAATCCACGCACTTCTCAGCGCCCATCATCTCAGCGACCTTCAGCACCCGCACTAGGTCGCCATCCCGCACCGATGCCATGCGGCGTGCTCTCAGTGTACCTTCCTGGATATAGCGAAGCGGAGTGTCAAGTCGAAAGCAACTCTCAGCAGCAACCGACATTGCCAGCTCTGAACACGCCGCCCGGCCCATCCGCTGTGAGTTATGCATATCGTCATGCACTATAACCGGCAGTTGATTACCTTGGCAACTTACAGCCCGTAAGCTTCACCACACACAACCATTAGTATCAAGACTGACGGAAAAATTGCCACTTAAAACCCGTCCCCCTCTTCAAAGTTGCCCGCGGTTGGACAGCCAGGCCGACCACCGATGCCATTGCAGAGCGTCGAGGTCATTGACCTGGGCAGTCCTGACTCAGAGCGGGCTGCTAAGCGCCGTCGCAGCTTCACTCTCGCAGGACAACGTCAAACCGATCCGGCAGCTCCGGAAGGTGCAACTTTGGCGCAGGTGGTGACGACTCATGGCGAGATCACTCCTGTTATCGTTGACGTAAGTTCTCAAGAGTCTCCGCAGTAACAGCAGCTGACTTTTGCCAGGTCACGCGCGGTCCTCATCTGCATCACGCGCAACGCAGCTTTGCAGTAAACCCTCCATCTGCCTTAAGATACGCACGTGAAAGCGTTGGCTTGGCGCCCAACCCGGAGCAGTTATCTGCACAGCCTGCTGGCGCTGCTGCTACTGCACCTGTCACTATTGACAGGCTTGAAGAGAGTCGATAAGCTGACCCAAGGCTGGCTGGCGACCTGCTCGATGTTGCTCCAATCCCCCAGAGGACCTTGTACTCTTCGACATGTACGGCAAATACGTCGCCAAGGTGCACCACTATGAAGACTTTCTTCGCACGGCCAGCCACATGACGTTTGCAAAGATGGCAGAGCTGTACCGGCAGAAGTATGGTCAAGAGATACCCCACGCACGACTCACTAACCGACTTAAGACTGCAAAAGCCGAAGTCGCTGAAGCCCGTGGATGCCTTCCCAAAGACATTGCCACCGCCTTTGAAGAAGAGAAGCGCAAGTATGGTGTTGCGAAAGCTACACGTGTGGAGGCTGAGGTCAAGAAGGAGGTTACAGTCAAGAAGGAGGTTACAGTCAAGAAGGCGGAGGCTGAAGTCGAGAAGAGGAAGGCTCAAGAGCAAGCCACGGCCGCTGCCGAGCCATCGCACAAGAAGCACATGACATCTCCCGTTCTCAAGCTAGCGCCAGTACTAGAAGATGTACCGAAGACTAGGAAGTCGACGACTATGCTGTTTTGCAGGAGAGGCTGCTGCTCTCTATTGACGACGACCACGCCAAGATGACACGCCAGGAGAAGCGTAGCAAGCTCAGCCCAATCACAGCCCAGCCACGCCGTCCCAGTGCATCCATCGACGCAAGAGTCGCTTCCAACAACCCTAAATCGTCATGGCCACCACTGCTCGGCCTCCCTGGCAGAAAGACTCTCCGCAAGGTTCCCGATGTTGGTCGCTCAGGACGAAAGGACAAAGTCCAAAACGGATTTGAATTCGTCAATGTACTTGCCAGTTGTTTCGCAGAGATGGCATGACGCGTTTGCAGGTGTAAATAGTGTCTGCCATGAGGAGGGTCGCATCGCCAGCGACTGCAGTGCCAATCGCATGCATGCGATGTTCAAGGCGATAGGCATACAGGCTGCCTCAGCAGAGGAGGCTTGGGCCGCTGTCGAAGCTGCAGACAAGGAAAAGGATGTCGATGACATCAGGAAGGTTCGTACCCTTGTCGCCTATTCTCCAACTCTCTTCCACGCTGACTATGTCTTCCAGTATGTCTTCGCTTATGCCAAGGCTTCTCCGGCTCTCATTTTCGAGGAGCTGGAGCAGAGATTTCGCGATGCTGACATGAACACCTACATCATCGCTAAGGAGCAGGCGGTTGCGGACGATTATCAATCTCCAGGGCAAATCCGGCATAAAGTACGTAGTGTCCCACCAGTTTTCCGACAAGCCCAAGTGTGTCGTCGTTGCCAGCAAAAAGGCCACTTCGCTGAGCACTGCCAGAAGTGATGGGAGTTCGAGTGCCTCTACCGATGCAGATCCACGCCTCGTTACTCACAGCGACACAGTAGGCATAACGTCAGATGTACCGAAAAACAATCTCAACCTGCTGCCCTGCCCTGCCCTGTACCGCTGGACGCAGGCAGTCCTTGATGCGAACGAAACATGGCTCGCCTTCGACCGCAATCCCAGTGCACGGGCCGATGGCCACGAAGCTGCCAATGACTGCAGCCCCAGGTCGCTTCTGCAGCTTGGCTCGACCATGCATCCGAGGCATCACGGACCTCGCACATGTGACTACTTCGCCTTCTTAGAGGCACCAACCTCCGCATCTCATTTGGCAGCAATGAGCGTATTGCACTGTGAAAGATCTGGATCGAAAATTGATGCTAGTTCATACTTACAGTCAAACGAAGTAGTGGTTTACTTTTGAATATCAATGCCCTCATGCGACCCATCCTCCACCACGAGGATTCGATATTTTAGCAATTGAGGTACCACATCCTCTCCAGGATGCGTGCCGATCAGATTCAAATCTTTCAAAAAAGGTCGAGTTCGTCCGCAGCTGCCTTGAGCCGGCCATACAGGTCAAGGCGATCTCGATATGCGGCTGCAGGAGTGTAGGTCGCTGCAGCATGAGTGCGGGCCATGTCTTGAGCTTTCTTAACATGTCGACACACTCCAATAATCAGCTGTCGAAAACGCAGCTCCTCTGGCAGGTCCAGCTCCCATTCTTTCCGACCAATCCTAGCATACTGTGCTATTTCGTGGTTCATTTGCGTGCCATCGAGGTGTTGGCCCTGAGGATATGCTTGTCGCATAATAGCCCAAAAACTGTGACCTAGGCCCTCGATCCTCTGGACACGGGAAACTGGTGACTGCTAACGATTAGCCGTTGTAAATTACTGGCGTGATGCTTCGAACATACCGGAGTTCGACGACCGATGGTGGAAGAGCTGCGCGGTGACATGATGTTCGCTCGGATATTTTGAACAAGTGTCGATGCTGTGCTGATCTATTTTTCTGCTCATGCGACAATTGAGCGATGGCGACGCGGTGTGATAAAGGCAGGGTCGAGAAGGAAGACTGAATGTAAACTCAGATGCGTTGTGTACAGCGAGGGAAGGCACGACACGGCTGAAGCCGTCGAAACGAAGCGACAGCGCCAGACGCTTGCAGCCCAGGGAGATCTCTACGCTTTGATGATGTATTCCCTTAGAAGCTCAAGACGCTTAAAAAGAGAAAAACTTCGGCGAAAAGCAAAAGGACCTTGATGCGACAAATTGCTCGCAGAAATCGTCGGTGCATCAAGAATCCAGAGTAGTCTCGTTACCAAACGCTCACTTACCGGATCAAGGTGATTACATGCGTCGAGTGATGAATGGCCAGGTGTCTGAGCGCGAATACGCTACCTGCATTCCATCGATCTGACAGTGCGGCCTAGTGGCATGTTCAATACATGTCTTGGATTTCGAAACCGCAGCATGTTAGTGTTGGGTACGCAGAGTCACAGTAGATGGTAGCTGGCTATTCTTTGGCGACGTGAATCAGTGCTATAGCGAGAAGTGACCTGTTATCGAACGTAATTATAGTGACAAGCGTTCAGCCTCGTTGACAGGGTCCATAGCTAAGGCTGCGACAGAATGCAAGATGGAGCTCAATGACCTGAGGCGAGGTTGGAAGTCGAAAGGAGAGTTTGGCAAATTAAGGTCTTCCTGGAGCAATGTCCACTAATGGGTAGCGTCATGATCTCAAGCAAGATGTTTCCTCCTTGTGTCGTAAGCTATCAAGTGCAGCTTTTGTCTTTTCGAACCACCCCTTCGAGTATGGTACGCTTGGAGCAATTGTTGGTCGGCGATAATTCGCTATGAACACGATAAAATGGCTGAATCGTAGCTGAAAGGTGAAAAGACGAGAATTTCGTCTTATGTATGACCGAAGGTGTCGGTCTGGAAGGCTTGGTTCAGTAACGGCACAGGGATCCCACTAGAGAGAGAATGGACGGCTGGTAGAGCGTGATTGCCTTCCTGGCGATCAGCTTAATTAGCGGTCAGCCAGAAGGCAGCTAGGACGGAAATGTCACTGGCTGGAAGCTTCACCTGAGAAGCTCTCCACACTGCCACCCGAAAGCTTGAACAAAATCGAAGGTGTACATCGTGTTGAACCCACGGCTCCTTTCCAGCGAGTTAAGACAAGTCTCGGAGGACAAGATTCTTGCAACGAATTAGTCCCACGAAGTTCATGCACTGGTGCCAAGATCTCTGGCACTCACAGATTCTCTGCGCACTCACAATGAACGCTAAAGGCCTGGGAGGATGAGCTAGTATCTACTTGCCCACCATGATTCCGACCCGCCATGAGTGGCTCATGCATTGATCTCCAGACGACGTCAAGGAATATAGACACCGCAACAATGCGGCATGTTGATAGCTCAATGCATTTTCATCACGTTGCCAGGCCTCAACTAGATGTATGTCATCTCGTGGCCACGATGAATTCATGCTTTCCTTCCCATTCCTGATTGCAAGAGAGAACTCATGTCCACTTGATGCTTCAATCTGGTCCGTCTTGACGCCTTTGAAGCGAATACCAGCTGCTGACCGACATCCTGCTGCTCCCACTCCTGCTGGCATTGAATTGAGTGTGTGCCTGTACTTCTGACTTCACACAGTCTGCTATTCCGGCACGCCTGCGTTATGCTTGCTTGGACGAGTCAATTATGATCGATGACGCTGGTCGCGATCGACCCTCGCATCACGGTACTCGCGATCGGCTGCCCCAGACTTGCTTGTCATAAGGCAATTGAGCAGCCATATTTGGAGCTCAGCTTTCTCGTCGTGCGAGACCTGGTTGCACTTTTGTTTCATACTGCCGTCGCGAAGCCCAAGACCCTCACAGTGATCTTTGTGCTCGAATGCTTCACCGGGATTTCGGTCCATTGCTTCTGGAAGACCTGCTGCCAGCCGAAATCCGATGACAGGTCCAGTGTCGTGAGCGTCGGACGCCTTTCGACGAACGTGTCAATTTCCACAAAGCGCTGCTGCTTGCAGTTCAAGCCACCCTTCTCAACAACTCTAATCGTCATCCACTTCCTGTTTGACCCAAGTCACCAATATGGCGAACGGTCTGGTGGACCTCACTTCAAATTCCCGATATAGTCGCCGGACAATTATGTCTCGACTACACCGGACCAAGTCATAGTTCAATATCTGTCTGACCAAGAGCTGGACAAGATCTGCTAACGTGCCACGGAGAGCTGGCAAAGCATCAGTAAGCGAAGCGCAAAGTCAGCAGCGTTGGTGACCGAGGACGAACCTTGGAATCATGCCGACAATCTATTGGCTTTGGGCGGAATTTGCCCCAGCATCGGTCCTTTGAAGGCATTGGTATACCTTGGAGAAAGCCACAACCATTCGATTCCACATTCTCAGAGCGTCGATGCTCTGGTCAGAATGTATCAAGACATGTGGGCTCTGCTACAAACCCACCTCCAGGACCACTTTCGTCCTTGTACTATGCGCGCAAATAGGATATAAACTCATCGCCACATCAAGCCGCCCTTCCACATCCGATGTCTAATGAATCTCCCTCCTCCGACACCAGCATCACCGCTCGGACGAGTCGCGTCTCTAAGCCGAAACGTAACGAGTAAGTTTGAGCTTCGCGATCTCGTTGTCGAGCGTCGTAAATTCTTCTCAAGGATGGACTGGCACAGACAATGCCTGTATTAGCACGTCGGCTTTCTCCTGTCTTCCTGAGCCGCGCGGATCTAGCGCACCTCCTTTGGTGAGAGTTTTTCGAGTAGTCGTCAAGATATGCCTTGGTGCAAGTGTTGAATCAGGACCTCATCCGGACGTCAGCTCGTTGTGGCTGCCTTTGGCGGGTTTCACCTGACATCCGTGGCTCTTCGGCAGCTACCAAGAACGCACATTATCGGACTTATGCATGACATCCTTGGCCATACTCGATTGTTTAGAATAGTGGGTGGGAAAAGATGAACCAGGACTTACCTTGAAACCTGCAAGTCTGCGTTGCGCCGGATGCTGTTGGGACAACTCTTGTCGTAAGATTTTTGGCCTGGACCGCTTCCGCCAGGGGACGGGGATCTCTTCACCAAAAATCTCCTGATCCTCACTTTATGAGCGTAGTGGTGAAAGACGAGCCTTCGCTTATGCGGCGGAAGTAGTGGTGTTTATGAGGCGGGTCTACGAAGCTGACGGAGGTGTAGCTGGTCTCTTGAGATCTAGAATCCTTCACTCACCGAGCTGTATGCTGTGATGAGAGTCTTTATGGGCACTGCTTGCCGATCCATATGACTGCGGAGTTCACGCCGTGTTGCTAACTTTGCCGAAGCAGAACGCTTGTGCCATCGTCGACAAAGTCGAGCGATAGCCAGAAGCCATGTCCCATCCCGTCCGCAATCTGCATAACTAAAACTGCTCTCGTGTTGTGGAAATCTCGACACTGTTTTGATGTGAAGATATGTAGTGGCGGAGAGCGTCGTGTTGATACCACCTGTCAGCCATCTTCAGCAGGCGACATAGTTCACGGCATCACACTGTGCTTCGGCATTGGTCTGAAAATCATTTGGAAGGCGACTCAATGGGCCGTGTAACTATTCGTAGAGTCACTGGGTTGATTTGAGACGGGAAAAGAACATTGTTCCTGGTGCCTCAGTCTCGTGCAGTGGTACAGCAAAATGAGTCGGACAATTCGTGTGCCTGGTTATGCGCCATTGATAGAGTGCTGGTGCCGCATAGCAGATTTGAAGATGTTCAAACAGTGTTCGGGGTCGTGGTGATGATGTTGAGCGCTCCGATTTTGCCAACTTCGTTGCTGGAAAATTCCTCAGCTTCGTGTCTTCCGCCAAAGTTCGCATAGACGTGCCAGACGGTGGTGCCCGACGGTGATGCCAGACGGTGGCGCCAGACGGGGGCGGTGTTCACTAGCGGACAAGAGTCGAGGATGAGCGACAATGACGTCGTACTGGAAGCCCAAGGAGCCACAGCTCTGAGTCGTGTTGCAATGAGCTCATCAAACTCCAACCCACATCTACCCAGACTGGCGCAGCTTCACAGTGATCCCATAAGCGCCTTTCATGAGTTGCGCATTTTCGCGGTCGGCGACTACCACAGCCTGGCACGCTTTTCGGCAGCTGTCGATGCATTCGAAATTGACTGGGAGCGGGATGTCGCGGCTCTCTAGCAGTTTGTGTACATTTTGTTCGAGGAATGTATTGTCTCCCGTTCGAACAACAGACCTTCCATGCTTTTGTGGTGAGCAGCGCACGACTCATAGCAGCCGCCGGAATAGGAGCGACACTGTTGGTCGATGGCCTGTGCGCTGGGTGTGGTTGTGATTATGTGAAGGATTCGGAAGTGGTCGCGCGGTCCATCTGGCGCAGTCTCGGTCTCGCCGGCTTTGTGAAGAATCATGGGCTGCGACACCTCCACTTGGGTCCTGTAACTTTCAATGACGGTCTCATCATCCAATTGCCATGTGATCCTCTAGCAGCTCACTCCACCTTGTGTGGCTGGCCCTGTTGGCTTGTGCAAACGTGAGGTCTCACGCAATCTCATAGGGTGGCAAATCCGAACATGCCGAATAGGATCCTCCACGCTTTGAGATGTGTTGAGTAGTCAGGTGTGAGGAAGCACAGGCAAGCTCCTTCAGTGATAGTCCCAAGTTGTGGTGTCATGCTCGGAGAATATGCACGACGAGGTATCTCCTCTGGGTATTTTTGCACTGGAGACGGAGCTGATTGCCTGTTGATGAGGATTGTCTGTGATGAAGACCAGTCTTGATTTCGGCCTCTTCGTTTGCGAGAAATTTCAGGTAGCCGCGAATAGAGCCATGCATTCGCCTGGATACCTGGGACCAAGACATATCCATTCTGGTGAGAGACAGCAAGGTATTCTCCGGAGAAGCGGCCTCTGCGGACACTCGATGACAAAGATCTTACCATTGTGAGCGGCCATGTCTTAGCGAGTCATCTGAGTCAAGCTCTGATACAGACGATGAATTCACTGGCCAGGCGAAGTCTTACACATCATATAAAACCCTGGACGACTCGACAGACGGTCATGCTGAAAAGGACGAGGAGTCCGCCGAGGACGTGTGGATCCAGGAGAATGCCTCTCACTAACTTTCCAAGGCGGTGAAGAAAGTATGCATGATGATTGTGAGACGCGGTCTCTATGCATCGTCCAGTCTTCGCACCGATGCAGTGTGTGAATGCCTGTGGCACCGCGTTCGCCGTCTTCTCCGCTGCGCCATTACACCCTCTTTAGTCCTCTCCGCTGCCTCGTCTCGTCGTCTTCATTGCCCCGTTGCGTCATCCTGTCTTCGTCCTTCTCCTCCGTTCCACCGTCTCGTTCTCGCTGCGGCAAAGAACGAGGGTGCTTCCATCTTCATGTCCATCATCCCTGCTGCTGGAATTGTTCGACGCGAAGCCAGAGTCTGTCTCTCAGCCTTGACGCACAAGGCTGGCTGCGCATGACGGTCAGGGATGTATGTTCGCGGTGAGCGCGGAGTGGACTTTGGCTCACAATCGAATTTGCGGGCGGTGGTGGTGGTGTTGATGATAGAAAGTCGGGCGGAGTTGGTCTCCGAACTGCGATGGCCCTCGGCAAATCGGTGCAGGTAGAAGGTTTCCAGCCATGGCGCACGGTCAGCCTTGGCGTACGGTATTCAGCACTTCCGCGGACTCTCTTTACAAGTGAATAACTCTACAACTATAGACCCGATTGAGAAGGCGATTAATAATCTAAACAGCTAGGAGAGGCCTAATATTAATACGACTACTAGGACCTATAGAGTTAAGCGTTTAATACTTTCTAAGTACTAGAGGGATATCTAGAATAGTAAACAGGCCTAGTATAAAGATAAGCGATTACTAAATAATCTAGAAGAGGCAGAGTTAGTTAGATATATTAATAAGTTAACTAACTTAGGCCTACTATTAATAGCCTAAATAGTACGTAATTTTACTAAGTAGATATATAGTAAGGAGCCTAATAAGAACTAGCCTACTAAGTTTACTAAGAGGTACTTAGATATTCTATCTTCTAAGTATCTTAGTAACCTAGATAAAGTATAGAAGAAGGCTAATTTATAGAGCTTATATACTAAGTACTTTAATAAGTTAAGAGCTAAGATAAAGAAGTATAATATCGAGCCTAAGAATATATATAATATAGATAAGAAGGGCTTTATAATAGGGATACTTAGTAAAGCTAAAAGAATCTTATAAAGGAGGTAATAATAAGTAGCTAGTTAAAGGGATATATATAGGATAGTAACTATAAATAGATAATAGTTATTAGCTATATCTATACTAATAGTATAGTACTACTACCTACCTTAATATATAAGGCTTAGCCTAGCTAGTTCTAAGATACTTAGATAAAAGATATAGACCTAGAATAGTATTTAGCCTTCTTTACTAAGTTACCCTCTAACTAGATAAATAATAAACTTAGCTTTATATAGTTAATTTAAGTATTCGATCGCTATACTAAGTAGAAGGCTCGTAATAGTAGATCCTAGCGCCTACTAATACTAGATAGATACGGCTCTTACTTAAATATAAAGTTCCTTAACTAGGCTCTAAAAAGATAGATCTTAGTAGACGTTTATCTACCTTATTTAACCTATAGATTATAGCCTCTAGATATATCCTTATTCGTATCTCTTATAAGCTATTACTTAACGGCTTTAAACTAGTTTATCTAGAGATCTATAGATATCTAGGATATAATAAAGCAGATATTCTTTAGCTTATTCTAGTAGGCTTAGACTAAGGTAATAGTAAAGAAGAATATAGATAGTAGTTTCTAGAAGATAGGTATCTATCTATTTAATCTATAGATAGTACTATCTAAGCTAAAGAAGCTAAAGGATATAGAGCTAAGTTCTAGTAAGTAATCTAGTAGACTATCCTTAAAGGCTTTAACTAGGTCTAATATTAAAAGAGCTAACTAAAAGAAGATTAAGTCTCTTATTAAGACTATAGTAGATATAAAGAACTCGAAGAAAGTACTAAATCTAAGGGATTAGGTTAGTAGCTTATAGGCTTAGAATATATAGCTCTTAACTTAAGTAAGTAGATTAATAGCTACTCTTAGTAATAAGAAGAAGTATAGAAAGCGAGGTAATAAGTTATTTAAAGAGATAAGAGTAGAAGACGGCTCTACTACTATATTCTACTTATCTACTAAGATTTAGTAGGTAAGAGATATTCTTACTAGAAAAGAGAAAGAGAAAGAAGAAAAGACTACTTAGAAGGAGGCTAAGAAGGTTTAGTAGTAGCTTAATAAGTAATATACTATATAAATAAAGGAGTTAAAGGCTTAGTAGAGGTAGGCTATAGCTAAAGAAAGGAAGGAGAAATTAGCTAGAGAGATAGCTAAGAAGGAGATAAGGAAATAGGTTACTACTACTTCTAGATAGCTAAATAATAACCTTTAAGAGAATATTAAGAAGGCTAAGAACCCTCTATAGCGTATTGTATTTAAATAGCTATACGAATAAGATATAGTATATATTCTAAGTAAGAAGGCCGTAAATTAGGCTTTATAGCTAAAGCGATATATACTAATTGTAATATTATCCGTAACGGTCTAGAAGGTTTCCTAATCGAAAGCGCGTAGTCGAAATATAAATAGACGAAAGCGTTAATAGTATAGACGTTATGTTAATGGAATGCGACCATAAAGAAGGTATGTAAGCTGAACCGTAGAAAGCGTGCGCTAAGGCTGAGCGTGCGTCATGGCTGGAACCCTTCTACGGCCGAGCTGCAACAAGTGGCGCCTACTGTAACTCACATACCACACCTCACACCTTACCTTCCACATCTCACGCCTTACACCTTCCACGATCTTGACGCAGACGCATACCTTACATTCTTTCAGTGATGCGACTTGAGATTTCGCGACTTTCACCTCGGACTCCCGGAACTTCAGAGTCCACGCTGTAGTCACAATGGAAGCTCCAAACCGACGGTTGCAAATCCATCGGCTGTGAAAGGCAACGCATTATAGCGGCGCACACCTACCATCAACAAGCGCTAAAGGCTCTTCTTAATGGCACCATGTGCATTCGGCAAGCAACACAGATTTTCCTGAAGCTGACTGACACCCCGCTAGACATCAAATGTGGACTCGATTGCCGAGGCCATGAAGCCAGCTCATGTTCAACGGGAGGCGCTGCGACCAGGACGACTGAAGACAATGTCGCGCTGCTCGGAGCGCTTCTACGTTGGTCCATTGCTTTTCTCGAAAGCATCAAGTTTTGAGCTCTGCCATTGATTCCACTATTAGGACCTTGTTGCGGTGAGGATCAGTATCAAGGTTCACGCTAAAAGTTACAGCTCTTACAGCACAGCATGATTCGTCGGGGTTTGATCGGTCGTTACCACAATAGACAGTGTGCCCAAAGTAGCGTGATGTCCGCGTCGTGCTTATTTCGACCTCACCAAACCTGCCGACCTGGAGCCAGCTTCATCCTTACATGGCTGCGCACTTCGCTTTCTTGTGGGATGTTGCGCTCTCTCTTAAGACTACTCACGCCGGACAATCAGTATTATGAAGCTACTCGGTGTAGACATTGGGTACACATTCACTACAGCAGCGTCCGACCGGGTCACCGGGACATGAGGTCCCTTGAGAATTGAACGACTGCTGCGTTACCGCTCAAAGAAATCTTAGCGAACACATCACAACCACGAACCGGCAATTCGTCTGAGAATAAGCATACATCAACCAAGCCGAGGCACGATAACCCTGATACAGATCTGCCGCTGACCGACAAGGCTGTCACTATGTAGTCCCGAGCCAGAAACACCGCCGAAGTCACCCCGAAAAGGCATTCCTAGCCCAGCAAAAGAGAATGCGGTCCTCGCGGCTAAGATGATGTCTGAACTTATCTCCGACCTCGCATTGGCAGACCCACAAAATGTGAGATCGAGTAACGAATGAGTCGGCACGATAACAAGCCAGCAAATCATCCCAAGAGCATTGCTACGTTTTGCGATAAAGAATTAGTTTGGCCAAGCTTTGGCAAACTCGAATGCATTCAGTAATCACATCATCTCCTCAAATCACTAGTTCAAGGAGTGGAAAAACTGGTGCTGGTAAATTTCGACAGACTCTATTAACTGCTGTGCTCTGCTAGCACGAGATCTCGTCTAGGGCAGCATTTCGCCAGACGCCAAGCGATGGCCGTGGAGTCCGTTGATCATGCAGTGCATTGGAGGTACTGTCCACAAAGCGATGAGAAGTATCAACTCCATACACAAGGCGTCTTCTTGTACTGCGGTCAGATAGGCCAAGGAGTTTCGCAGCTTCGTGAGTAGCACATGACCCAGTCCGCAATCAACACATCTATTGACAAGGGACAACCATAAGTCGCCAATCAAAGAAAAGGGCAACAGCAGGCACCGCAGCGGGATGCACAACTTTTAATCAAAGTCGCCTTCAAAAGTTGCAAGCCCAAGAGATCAAGGAAACAAAGAAGAAGACTCCACGAACGAAGCACACTCATTCACATATCTGTACACTCGCAATATTAAATGTTGGCAGCATTAGAACCGAAAGTGACAGTAGCAAATACTGTTCTCGATACTGAGACCTTTGAGTCACAGCCAATTACTGATAACAGTTGCACTGGCTGTTCCCTCATGAACTATCTCTACGCGCCTTAATGTAGCTTGACGCCGCAAGCATTTGGATACGCTCGTACGCTAACTGCTTCTAACGATAAGTTCTTTGAATATCAACGCAGCCTGATCGAGCGTCTGAAACGAGACGGTTGGTAGTGGCACATACAGCTATGGATAAAAACCTCCCACTTTCTCGGGTCGCGGAAAATTCGTTGAACATCTATATCCGTGGTAGCTAAAAAGTTTGCAGATGCCTCGGCAGAGAGGCTACCCTCTTTAGGCAATTTGCCTGGCCATTGACCGAGGGAGAGATTGTGAACGCAAGACTTTTGAGGCGACACCAGGCAAGGTCATGTTCCTCTTGATGAATACCCCTCCCTTGCTGCAACCAACCCACAATTCTTCTATCATACTACCTCGGCTCGCCCGCCGAATGCACGCTATGGACCGGCAGCAATTGGCACTGACTTACACCACGGCATCGGGCTTCAAGAACGGCCAAGACTGCATCTTTGGGAAGGCTCCCGGGGATCGCTCAAAAGATCCATCCACTTGGACCTGTTAGCGCACAAATCGCCGCCACAATATGGAGTACGAAAAACCTAGGCAAAAAGTGAAGAGAAGCTGCTGGGGAATCCACCTCGCTAGCACGCAGAGTGGAAATAATGGACCCATTCACGAGAAAATCGAATCCCTCACAATGCTCCTCGCGTGTACGCTTCACAAGAAGGCTTCAACCAAAGACTGGCGGGACATGAGTTTTTACATTGACGTTGTCTTGGTTCCACGCGTGCTGGGATTGAGTCGAGCCCGATCTATTTCATCATCCAGCTTATCCTCTGTAAGCCCGACGCTTCACATAGAGCCATCTGGTCCCGTTGCGGACAACGCCAACAAATTATCTTCTACAAGCTCGACCTTGTCTATACAGCCATCTAGCCCAGTTGCCAACAAGAACAAGAAAAACAACAACAAGAACAACAACAAATCGGCAATCAGTGAGGAGGAAGTGCATATGTTTGAGCAGCCTACTATTGTTGCTCGTAAAGAGACTCTGTTCCTGCAGGAAGCGCACGAGCAGCAAGAGGAAGCTTCAGCCGACGCAAATGCTACTGCTGCCGGCGAACTCGAGCCAGGGTCCCTTCGATTTATTCATCAGTCACTGCCTAACCACACTGCTCTGCCTGACAACACAGCTGTGGACATGAACACGTTGGCTGAGCTTGACTTGGAACTTGATTTCAACTGGTCCCACAACCTCGACGATCAGGAGTGGAATATGAACTTTCAGTCGCATAGCGGTGGCTCTGTGGAGCTCGACACAAATACTACTACTGCGGGCGGATCCGAGCTAACGTCCATGCAACCTGTTCATCAGCGACTACCTAATAACATCACTCTACTCAACAACACTTCTCTTACCAATAACACCGCTCTAACGCACGACACCGCTCCGCCTAACAACACAGTCATGACATGAACATGCTGCCTGAGCTTGAATTGGATCTTGATCTCAACTGGCCATACAGTCTCAACGATCAAGAGTTGGATGAGTGGAATGAGATCTTTCAGTCATAGGGCCAAGCCCTCGATTGATACTGGCGATGATGCACGATAGGTACCGACTTCTTTCACTCCAATTGCTCAAAGCTCATAACGAAGGAGCTTTCGATTAATGATGTGTACGTTTCATATTCCGGATGATGGCATGACGAGATGGGTCATGAATTGGTAAAGTGAACGGCAGAAACGTATAAAACGACAGTAACGATTATGCAGATAATGAGAACAAATTGAAAGGGGACTTGGAGAAGCAGGCAGTGCAGTCACGAATCTTAAGTTTGGTTTTTCATCTCGCGTCCGCATTCACTATTCCTGTAACGCTCGATTGGGCAGAGATCACACTGCAACCATTCTCGCCTTGATGGTCCCTTTCTCAGTTCCTGCGTAAAGAAATCACTCATTCCATTGGGAATGCCGCTTTGCTTTCTCACATGCTCGACTCGTTGTTCAGACAATGCTCCACACGATAGGCCGAGCAGGATTACAAGATGTTACGGGCGTGCTACTACTCTTGTCATCTTTCGCAAAGTCTTTGGAACGCCGCAAGATGGATAGGACGTTCATCAACCTCGGACTGCACTCTGGGCAAGCCAAGATTTGGTATTTCGGCAGGCAAGAGGCTCACCACATCTGCACTTGGGTCTGGAATTAATGTCCAGTTCAAGCACCCGAAAGACCGTAGCCGACTTGCACGACTCCAAGTCCAGGAGCAACTCGCCACCAGCACCTTGCCCTGCCACGTGCGACCGTAACTCACGACTCAGCAGCATGAAAGAGATGCTTGATTCCCTCCGCGGTGACATCACGAAGGCAGCCGATCAGAAGGGCGAGCTCGAGGAACGCAATAGACGCCTTACTGCGCAATACGATGGGCTGACCTTACGACTTGCTTCGTTGGAGGAGGAGATGGCTACATGATCTCCATAATTGCCACTTTCAATTTTATGATCCAACCAATTTGAACTCGGCAAGTTGTACCAGAAGCCAGAAGACCAGCGAACACGAGCAAAGACCCAGAGCACGTAGAGACTTGAGGTAGTCGAGCCGGGCTCGGAAGAGAAAGAGGATAGGTGTGGCCGGTGAAGAGAGCCATAAAGCAATCATTGACCCTGCGTTTCTGGATGCTGGAGCATTGAAAAACTGGTCGTTGCTAAGAACAGTATCAAGATCTGTGAGAAGAGGGCAATGACCTTAGAAGCTCACACGATGTGCAAGTCTCCCAAGCCTTGCGTCGTATAGCTGGACGATTGGATGGAAAGAGAGAGATGAGCGCTTGCAGAAAAAAATGGAAGAGTATGATGCGGAAGGGAAGTAAGCAATTTGAGTGGACCGGGAATGGGAAGGCGCATGACTCCACCTATCAGGCTACACTTCTTCCGAGCGAGGATAGCAACATCGATGTACCGATCGGCAGAGTATAGAGTTGCGGAGCACCTGAGCGCTAGTCAGCAACCAATTTCCTGCCCGACCAACATACCAAGAAAAGCGAAGCCCGTTGATGACCTTGGAGCGGCCGTCAAAGGCCATACTGAATTCGGTCGACCAGCTCAGGGTATTCGAGAGCCATGCGGAAGTAATGCTCAGACGGAGTGGATGCAGCCGAGCCGCATGGCGAATGACCTTATGACCCACGACGAGTGAGCTTAGGCAAATGTAGACGGCTTTGATATCTTCCTTGGCTCTTTCGCAAGATTCGTTGTGTAGCACCTCGGAGCCACAAACTTCGGTACGACTCGCCCGTCATTGCACGGTCAAATCTTGAACCTTACTCTTGAATGGTGGAACTGTGCAAGCGAAACTGCATCCCTCCCGCCACATGCTGTCTGCACATGATCAGGAGTGAACCTCGCCTGAGGCGTGCTGGTGCATCGGCGCACTGGTTCGGCGTGACGTACGTCCTTGAAGTGTTGAGACTGTGAACTTGTTCATCGGGCAGGGATACGACCTTGTGCGAGTCTTTGCGCATCCTCTTTGGCCATGCCAGAATTACAAAAGTAACGACCATGGCTGCACTAATATCCACTCAAGTCCTGCTAAGCAGCATTGCGATGGGTGCTGGTGCTTAATGCAGCTTGTATGTCCAGGATCTTGATGGAAGTGTACAGTGTCTCTCTCACAGGCGGCTATTGCGTCAGGATCTATTCGAATCTGGGCAGCGCAAGGGATCCGAGATATGGTACCAGTCCGCCGCAAGAGGTGCTGATCATAATATGCACTGCATGTCCCGGTACGATGTTGATTGATAGGCTGCCGAACACGACATGGCAGGACGGGATCTGCTCCAGATCCAAGTTTCGCGAGCTGCAATCAGTCTGAAGTGCCTTCGCGCATTCCATCAGAAGGAGCAGGGGATAGTTTGCTTTTGCCAAGATCCACTGGACTGAATGTTTATGGCATTTCGACTGCCTCGGTATCCAGCAGCACCACTGCAGAACAGAGCCACATACTGCGATACATTCAGCCAGATGCCACATCCAGAAGAGGAAGGTAGAGAATCGTTGTTCCATTCGCACTGCAGTAGCTATTTGTCCTCAGTCCATTTGTCACGGTGATTGTAGTCAAAATCGATGTCATGAGGATACTCGCAGAAGAAGGTCCATCAAAGCTTGAGGCTGTATGAGCAACTCTGTAGGCTCAAACGCGGTAGCCTGAGCCGGTGAAGCTTGCGGGCTGCCGAGTGTGCCGCTCAATGGATGTGACAAGGTGGATGCGGTGTCGAAGGCGCCTAGTATCTGGCCTGATGACAAGAGCTAAAAGCAGTCAACGAGGCCGTTTGTAACTCAAGCGTTTCGCGTGACAGTGAGGACTGAAATCCTATGGAGTCCATGACGATCATAGAAGGTCGGCAAGAATTTTAGGTTCCGATGTGCCAGTGGTGACCGATCAACTCTGCTGTCCTTGCCCGTAACAGATGTTGCAGAAGTAGAGAATCAGCCGCTGTCATTGCAGCCATGTCAAACAGCCGGAAAAGGGGTGGCTTCCGTTACATGGGCCGTGTATCGACGCCAGTACCTGCTCGAGCATACGTCGTCGGTATCGTCGGAGTGAGAAGGCTTGCGGGACCTTTGGACCAGCCGAACATCGCATCAGCTCGTTCATTATCAAGGTGCGAAGTGCCAGAGTAAATCTCCACTGGAGTTGAAATGACCACAGATAGTCGGCGAAGTCCTGGACAAGATCGGCCGGCAGCGTACATTGCACGGGTCTTGACGAAAGATGAATGGAAATAGCGACTGCGACGTCGCAGCACTGTTACTGGATTGTCTCGACAAGGGCCAAGGTGTGTTAGGCAGCTTTCCTTACTTCGACCCAAACTCTTCCGGAGCCTATGAGTTTCCAGAACTTTGTGAGTCGGCAGTCTCTGCTCTGAGCAGGCTATGCATGTCATGGAGCAACGCATAACTTCAGCGTGCGACAAGCTCCACCGTAGCATCGAGCGATGCCGGGAAACAGACCAGACCTGTTGGCTGCAGAGTACTGCTGGTACTCAATGCTACTCGCTGATAATGACAAGCAGTGCGGTACTCGACAGAAGTGCTGTCTCTCAGGATAGACCCGGTTAATGATAGATGCTAAGCAGTTATGTCTGTCCCACGTCCAGATCATCAAGTTCGGCGCTCATCGAATTGACAGTGTGTCATCCTCAGAGTCAGCTCAAATCGAACTCAAGAGTACATTGTCGGCGTTGGACCGTCGGAGATATGTGATGTGTTGTGCTTGTTGTGATTTTTTGGGGTTGCAGGTGGTTGCGGTGTTGAAGAATGAATTCTGGAGAATAGACTTCTCCAGTTGTTGCCAGTCTACGCGGCTGCGCAGGGACTCCACGTGGTGATGACGGGCTTGCTACAACGACAGGGATGACCCTGATAGACGAAAAAGCCTGACAATCTCGAGAGCGTCCACCACCACTGCACCAAAGCTGGCATACAAAGAGTCAAGATCACATATCTCACCGAGCGCATGGACCTCCTGCAAAGCATGAGATTTGATTTGCCAAATATATCGTGCGTCCGTACCCTCTCTCCACTGGAAAGTCGACAAGCCGGCCGCCGCATCCCGATCCGATCTCGAGCAGATCTCTCCACTCCAGCGCCACCTGCGATCATCTTGTCTTCATTTTCGCCCTCGAAGTATCCATGATCTGGCGAAGACCCATCATTTCCTGCCTTGAGCGCATCATCAATGGCACAGAAGGTCGACCGGGTCCATAGCCAATGCGGCGGCAGCATGAAACGAATGGGGGCATGATCACTGTGATAAAGTGCAGAGGAGGCGAGAGAGGACTGGAGATCCGGAAAGCTTTGTGGAAAGAGGAACAGCTGAGCGATACCACACAAAGTAGGGCCCGGTTATAGGAGCAATATTATCAAGGTGAGAGAACTTCGATTCGCGTCATGTCTCACTTATATCGTGCGCTGGGCTCTGGAAATGCGATGTACTGTACTAGAAACATGGAATGGCCCGGATGGCATCGAGAAAACTCACCATAGGGAAGAGAAGTCTGCATGGATCCCGGAGCTTGGCTTGTTGCATACGGAAGCCGGCGGTACGCTGATGGGCAATCATGAAGTGCCTTGTGGTCCACAGATGTGGCTTTTACTGCGATCCAGGAGTCCGTCACCCGAGATCCACAAGCGTGATCAAAAGCCCGATGAATTAACTTTTGGCAAAAGACATGAGGTCCTAGCAATCTGGTGATATGCGCATGGTCTGCCAACGCGAAGATCAGGCGACTCCTTCCGACAGCCTGCTTGGTGCGCTGCTTGCGATGCACCAGACCCAAATTGCAACTTCCGATTCTTGAATTCTTACCGAGGCCACAAATCGCAAGCGTTCCCTGATCGCTGTAGCATTACCGCCTGCGACAACCAAGACCAGCTCACGCCGTGAGGGGCAAGGATCAGTTCAACCTTGAGCACTTGTCCACAAGTCGATGTACTGGGCAGACAAGGAGTGCGAACAGATGGCCTATCACAGCCGGGCACTGTCCGACACGCTAATGTGTCACCCAAGACCTTCACTGGTGCTCAAGGCTGGTCCTGCGGCGAAACCCAAGGGGTCTGTCACTCGAAAGCTCGGGCTAGTCCATCATCGCACGAGCATGACAATGAAGATGAGAATGAAGCACCTTCAATTCTTGTGTGAACCTTTATTCTCCTGGGCAGACAGCCGGATCTCGCACTGGAAAGATCCCAAATGCAAAGCTGTTACCACGCATCAAAATCGTGCTGAACAAGTCAACAAACCTGGACCGACGATCGTCTGAGAATCAGCATACTTCAAGCGATCTCGCATGGCAAGCAGCTGCATGTTGGCATTCATGGCTTTAAACAATGGCGTCATTGAAACGCCAGCGATATTTGCCTCTAACCAAGTCCTTCACCAGCGCCGAGTGCATGGCCCTTTCTTCAGCCTGAGATCACGATCTTTCTCATTGTACCGGCCCCGAGAAGGACAGGACCATGGCTTTCAATCATCAAGATTTATGGACCACCTTTATCTACGCACTCGGCTTGCTTGATAATTCTGCAGCAGTAGCTCCTACGACAGTGTATGTTGGCTAGACATACTTACAAAACCTACCATAGAAGCATGGAACGGGCCGGACTGTCAGGCACGCAGCTCTTGACATCAAAGAAGAGGAGAGCAACTGGAGCGTCACCACAGCGTCCACTGGGCAGAGGTCTTGATACAGCCTCCTGGATTGTGAAGCTGAAACATACTTAATCGCTTTCGCTTGTTCTTTGCCATCCCAACTGGTATAGATCAAGTTTGCCTACTCACTAGCATCGATCATGGGACCAAAGTTTGATCGTCTGCACCTTGCCTCGATCTCATCTCTACGTCTCAGCGGCGCGGTGGTCTTATCCGCTGGCCTCTGTTGATCTAGAATCGGCGTTGGTCATTGCAATGCCATCGAGATTGAGTTCCATTGACTCAGTTATCTTCTCCACCCCTTCTGTGAATGATTTGAAGTTGTGGAAAAATCCGTCAGTGTCGATGCGGCAATGAGAATCTGGCTGACTGGGGGTCTTGACAGACCTGGCTTTGATGAGCGATTTCATTCCTTTCGGAAAGAGAAAGTCCCGCGGCAAGGATGTTAGAATGGTTGATGGTGACGATGATGCCGGCCCATTGGTGGGTATGAAGATGATGATCGTGATGGATTAGGAGGCTACGAGATTCTGATTTGGAGAATCCACTGCGCATGTTTGTATTTGGGCACTTGACTGCGAGCTTCACAGACCTCGACTACAACCCACCACCGGCGATAGCTGCAGTCTGCGGTTATGCCACTGGGCGCCGGATTCATGCATTCAGGCACGTATCATGGCCTTCCCGCAGTAGCGACACTCGCTATCACCAGTTATGATTGGACGGGATAGTGATCAGCCGACAAAGACAAGAACGCAGTCGGAGGGTGTCGACGACGAGAGCGGCATACAAGCGTGGTTCCAGGTCTTCGAAACATCGAGTGCACCATGGCTGTGTACTCTTCCAACAATCGTCAAAGCTTTATGTAGAACTCTGTGCAAGTCGAGGTCATCAAACTTGATCGAATGGACCGACTTTCCCTTCGATTTTCTCACCGCTGAGCGGATCGATCGCCGGTATCCAGACATGCGAGTCATAACATTGACCCACTTCCTTTCTTCTCCGCAATCACAGGTCCTCGGACGCGGAAACTCGCTTAAGCTTCAAAGAGAATTATATGGCTCGCTATGTACATACGCTAAGACTCGTCCCTTGTCTGCCGCTGAAGGGCCGTTCCCGTACCCAAGTTCCATACTACTGGCACGAATTCCTAGCGAGGCGCGGCGAGATGAAAGCGAAGCACAATTACGCGTCGCAGTGATGAGTACCGAGGCCAGATCTGAGCTTGTTACCATGGCTGTGTTTACAGGATGGGAATTTCTCGACCAGGCGTCGCAAGATTCTATATCGTAGAGCTTCCGCTATATCTGTCGGCCGGCCAATAGAGTACTCCCTCCGATATTGAACCATGTACGGATCCATGTCCAATTCCAGCACCACGACGTCCATTCTCGAGCAAGGACTCCTTCGTTTCAACGCAACTTGCTGGGGAGTTTTCGATCGGCAGGGCACAGTTGACGACTGACGTTCGCCAGTGCCGCTGTTCTTGACTGAGATGCCGATTTGCATGTCTTGTAGAATGTTGCAGCTTGGAGTGAGCTCTCGGGGGTGTGGCAGTAGTCGCATCGTGTATATTTGGAGTTGCTTGACCGAAGTTCGGCTACAATTACTCTGGCGGTCGCGCTTCGTGCCTTGCTGTCGGTACTGATCGCCCTGATGAGACCCTGGCAGGCCTACGATTTGAAGCGGCGATTGTGGAATTCAATGATCTAGGATCTACATGTGGGTTTCAAATACACGTGCACCGCGTGATGGTCATCTCAATCACTTCGAGATATCCGATCACGTCCGAAGGTCTTTGATGTTGACATCGTGTAAAAAGTTCCGCCTGCAAGAACACAGCAATAGCGGAAGGGGTAATGGAGGATGTGGTCGCTGTTCCGAAATCAATTACGTGAGGACCATAATGTGAGGTTGCTGTAAAGCCTCTCTACATTGTTGGCTTTAAAGCTGAATGGCTCGTAATGTGACTGACCTTCAAGGTGAGATCCTTGTGCGGCGAAAGAAGAACACCCCCTCGAGTCTTACGGCGACTGCACTTTGCAATGAGCTTCACGTAAACAGATCGATAAGCTGCGACACCTCGAACATGCTGAGCCATCCGCCTCTTCTCTTGTCGCATGACTTTGTATCAGCAATGGGCACAGCCTCGCAAGCGTACTGCCAGCCTACCTAGCGCATAATAAGAATGCATGATCGACACTCCGCCGCCAGGTTGGCGCCGTGCCCGAATTCGTATCAACACTGACCAGTTGTGTTGCTCGCTTTGGTAAGGACACCGGCTGCAGCAATAAATGACAGCCGGCAGATCATGCGCTTCAGGATCGGTGCTCATGTGCGTTGGGCCAGTGACTGCGGCTCGGGAAAGTGTGGAAGAGGTGCGCCATGAAAATCGGGGAGCCAGCGCCACGGCCCCGATGTGTTGCACCGCGTGTGTCTACAGCTTCGAAAGCGCACAGCGCTGGATTGTTCTGAGCCTCTTTGTGGACTCGCAGCTTGAGCTGGCTATCGAGAGAGATACTCATGCGGGCTGCATGGAGTAGCTTTTGGTGAGAGTCCCGAACAATGATGGCACATCGTCCTTCTCTCAAAGTCGTCTGAGTCAACAGCGCAGTGTTTGATCCACGGACGGGACTGATACCGCTGTAGAACAGCAAGGTTTTATTTGTGCGAGGACTGTCTGCAGAAGCAATGCAAGTGGTGCATTTCTTGGTCTAGTCCAGGCAAATGGAAATGCTGACTGTGCTCGAGCAGTGGCTTTGCTGATGCGTTGTGCCAGTGCGAGTCTTCTTCTCCGGCTCGATTGCAGCCTAGGGAATCCAACGCCGTTTCGTGGAAGAGATCGCGAAGGTCCAGACACTGCACATTGCTGTTCGTGAGGTGGACCTCGAACATTTGCGGCGGAAGGTAAACCAGTCGGTGACGT
The DNA here is from genome assembly GCA_000504365.2 of Pseudocercospora pini-densiflorae CBS 125139. Classification (NCBI taxonomy): domain Eukaryota; kingdom Fungi; phylum Ascomycota; class Dothideomycetes; order Mycosphaerellales; family Mycosphaerellaceae; genus Pseudocercospora; species Pseudocercospora pini-densiflorae. The sequence goes on along the minus strand of AWYD02004557.1, from coordinate 9,269 downwards.
TCTATGGCGCTGACCAGCACGGTCATGCGCGATCAGAATGTAAGCAGAAGTAACAGTGGCATTGAAGGCCTTGCTTGTCTTTCCTTGCTTTCTCTTGCTTTCTGATTGCGAGGACGAAGGCGCCTTTCTTCGATGCTAGGCAGCAGGCCTAGCTTTGCTTGCTTGCCTTAGAAGAAAAAGGTATCACGCAGTGTCAGCAGACTATCGGCGATGAGATTGCTGCTGGTCTTGACTTGTAGGCAGAAGCGGCAGTAGTGTTGAAGGCTAGAAGGGAAGCAGCATAAAGCGACCCTACTGGCCATGTATGGCATGTCTGGTGGCATGGCTTGTCTCAAGATAGCAATCCAACACTTTTCGTGCAGCGCAATATATGACATGTCGAGCTTGTTCTCGGTTCACTTCCTAGACGCTTCATAGAATGCGAGAACCTCCCGGTAGTACTGCAGACCGCCGCTGTTTTTCACACAAGGCAAGGGTCGACTCAAGAGATGTAGTCGCGGTGGCTGCCATCTGCACTTCCTCTTTGTCAAGCGTTTGTCTCCTTGCGGAAGCTGCAATGGCAATGAGCTGTGAGTACAACTCGGGTTCATCAAGAAGTTTTGGCAAGCTCGGTCACCAGCTCGATATTGGAGAAGTTCGTCAAACGGGAAAGGGATGAGGCCGGCTCTACTCGCTGAACCCCCACGTGCTCCACCTGCGCCACCTGCGCCACCTGCACTCACCAACAACACCAACCCATTCACAAACCACGACCCATCCAATTCCTCCTTTCAAGGCTATGAGAACCTCTACAACCCCGCCTTGAAAATGTCGCAACACGAATCCACCACCATCGCCGCCCATGACGTTCCAGATGGATTTTAGTCTACCACACCAAACTCTAACCCAGTGGACAACGACGCAGCGGCCGCCAAAGCTGCCGAACTGGAGCGCGCCTGCGATGCCGGCTGAACAGAGACCCTCGCATTCGACTACGACAAATTCCAGCGCGTCGTAGGCAACGACGGCAACTGGCTCGACTAAGGCGCCGTCTACGAGTGGTCAGAGAACATGCTCTTCGGTTCTGAGTTCAAGCTTCGCGATAGTCATCACCGCCTTCGCCTTCTCCGCTCCTGCCTACAAGGTTGCCTTAAAAACCATGTCATCACCCGTCACAGAGCAGTAGCGGCACCAGCTACCCAACAAAAAGCATTGTTAGATCAAGCTACGTCTCGACCACCAACGCCTTCGTTTGCGCCGAAGGCTTCGCTTGCGCAGAGGCGGCAAACGACGTGCAGAGAGCAGCAGCTCCCCGCAACAGCCATTGCGGATGCGCAGAAGCTGGACACCTGCTACGCTTTCTGGAGGACAGGAAGACGATGGGTGAGACAATGAATAGACGGAATGGCGGAGTAAATACTGCGGAGCCAGCACGAAGAACACTGAGACTGGATTCAATATGAACTACGGAGCTTCAGAGGTCGTTCGGCGTGAATGTCAGACATGTGGTCTCACAGGCGCACACCTGCAGATTGCTGAGATGACCTCGCATCTCACGACGTCGCGAGCGAACTTGCACTTGCTTCCTTTGCACTCGCAACGGCAACGGCAACCCAACCTCGACCCGCACCTACTCGCTACACTCCAGCACATCCAATGGAACCAAGCAAAGTGTGCTTGACAAATGCATCGCTGATGGGTGACGACCACTACCACCCGGGCGTCCTCACTGACCCAATTGAAACCACAAACACTTCATATCGCCCAGGCGCAGTCATTCAGGCGCCGCCGCCTCCAATGTCGTCACCGCACAACAAGCTTCGCATCACAGTCGTGACCGCCTTTCCGCACTCGTTCCTCGAGAGACTCCATACAAGCCCATGCCTTCAGTTCCCTTATTCGGCAAGCCTCGATGTCCCGAGTCCCAGAGTACATTCAACGCCCTCCTCTCACACCCACGGCGCTCTTCCACACGCACCTCGCGCGGCCGCGAGTCTGACTCTCTTGCTATCTTTCCTCTTCTTTATCAATGGCTACATCCTCCATCGGAAACGGAAAAGCTTCATTCAAGAGTGTAGGCACGCCATTCGAATCTCCTCACATCACACCGATTCTGACCAAAATGTGTGTACAGGTCTCCTCAATACCGCCATCCTAATCCTTTCGCCAATCACCTTGCTCTTCCTCGGCACCGCTCTCCCAATTTACCTTCTCCTCCGAACTACCATTGTTGCGTTCTGGAATGCCATTATGGCACCATGCATTGAGATCGCTATCGGTGTGGATCGCGTGGCGATGGATTTGTTGAACATTGTTCGTGGGGTTTTGGAGCGACTGGAATTGGAGATGGGGATATGATGGCGTGCTCTGCTGGATTGTTTGATTCAGGCATGGACTGAGCAAACAGATGTTCTGTATGAAAGCGCAAAGCAAGGCCACCACCATTGAGGACGATCTGGCTTGAGATTTTCCCTATGATCACGCATTCCATTTCACTCGCGAATCATCCTACTCGATCGCGGAAAACTTACCTTTCCACACTAACATCCTCCTACCCTAGCTTTAGTCGTCAGACCTTGCGCCGATGACAAAAGCTGAGGTGCTGGCGGCGCGGGAATAAATTTCGGATACAGGTGCAGCAGCAGCGAGATCATAATCGCCATCAAGACAACCAAGTTCTATTTCTTGACCCCCAAGCTGGACGCACATTCCATCGGCGAGGATACGAAGAGTCAAACGACACGCAAGTCCTCGGCTTTCCGACAGTCTCGACCAGAGTTTGTTGTACTCTTGTTCTTTCAAAAACTGGATCTAGAAAGGATATCAGTGATGTAGACCGAAGACCTCCTCCTACCGCTATCACTTATCAAGAGTGCTTCAAAGGGTGATCGGACGAGATACGATCAATCCGCGCGTCATGCTGCCACGATCGTACCAGCGCACTACGAGCTTTCCCGCCAATTGTGGACCTTTCTGCCCAAGTGTCGACGACGTGCATCCAAGCGCGGACATCAAGTTGACGAGCATAGCAGTAAAGGTGAAATGGAAGCTTATGGCGTGCTTCTTCGTAGCAGCATTCGGAATCTCGAGGGTTGGATGCCTCACACTCCCAGCGCTTCGATCGTGCCTGGACTGAGCCACCAATTCCTAACCTCACTATTGCTATCCACGTTGCTCCACAACAAAAGCGACGTGGTAGTGCGGAAAGCTGCCGCCGCTTCCTACTGGGACATGAGCATGTGGACCTGGTTTTCGCCTTCAATCTGGCCTGCAACCGTGGCTTCCACTACAGACAAGCTTCATCACTGGAATCACGTTGCCCGAGTCCCGACACTACCCTTTATCGACTTGGAGCAATCTACGGCTCAACTTTTACGGCGGGCAGCTTCCTCGAGATCCAAGCCGCTCGGTATTAAAATCATGCATGTCTCATATCTGCCCAGCCATGCTGACGTGGCCCTGCTCACGGGACTTGATTAAGCGGTATCAGACTACCATGTCGCGCTGCGAAGTCTGTGGTCTGGACTGCACAACAACCACAACTATACTGCCACCAGTATCATCCCTCCTCTTCATGTGTCCACTACCGTCCGCCTCGTCCGCATGGAGCAAACTCTCCTCGCCCGCATCGAGCAGTTGTGTCGACAAGTCGCTCCGCTACTGACGAGATTGAATTAGGAGATTGAGCGGTCGATTGCCAGGGCTGGTCTGGCTGCACAGAAGGAAGCTGTTGGTGATTTATCCGCATCATGGACATGATACAACACTCTTCGTGCAAGAACTAAAGCTGTCCCCGTCATCGGAAGAGAATCTCTGGGTTACATTATCGCCCACTACCAGATCAGCGAAGCACGTCAGCTTCAGCTTGCCAATGCTATGCTGAGCGACACGAAAGCCTATTAGTGCACCAACGTTACTAAATACATTAGCATCAACGAACTTGCACGCCTTGACATCCGAACTGTCACCAAGAACAAGGGCCACACACCAGACTCCGAATTCATGCAAGTTGTTCGACGATTGGGGCGGGACTATGAACCATACGTTGGGAACTCCAATCGACACTCGCAGTTCAGTCTTCGTCTTCAGTCTTCGTCATCAGTCTTCGCATACTCGCTTTACGAAAGCCAAGTCAGCTGTTCAAGAACGCATGTAGCGGCACATTCTGTTGACCTCCAGATGCTACCACCACAGCTCCATGGAAACAGGATCTCTCAATGCTTGGGAGCACGCACATCTCGTGCGTGGCCATGGAGTCTTGGGTCGTCGAAGCTTCATATGTTGGGAGTTGAGTCGGCTAGTACCAATGGCAGAATTTGAGCAAGAGGGACGACTGATGTCATTTGACTATCCGCAGATACACAGACAAAGCCATGTGCAAATGGCGTGGCCTGCAATTGCACTGTATCCATCGCTGCACCACAGCAACATACCATCGAACCACTATGTCCTGCCTCTACAGCTACTGCATATATATATCTACAGCTACTGCGAACCAAGTCTCACGACCAAAGGGTGCTACACTTGGCATCAGCAGTGCATCACTTACACATCCAGAGCACAAGCCTAGCACGTCGTCAACAAGCTCTTGAATAGCGTTCCCCAGCGCATGTCATCTGTCAGTGCCCGCCTCAAGGCCTCGCATGAGCAGCTATAATCCTCGCTGGACCAGAATGCAAATGATCATATCAAGCTTCACGGTGAGTCAGGAATCCAGGGCGTCCAATTTGAGTCATGGAGTTCTTGATCGAGGAGACAGATGTGAGGAAGAGGGCAGTGGTAGAAGAGATTAATTCGAAAAGCATGTACGATCAAGTGCCGCTCATCCTACACCGAACAGTCGCTTCGCGACGCTACTGCCATGTTTGCAGATTGCAGCCAAATACTGCGCATCTATCCCGACTTCCGATTCTTGTTCCTTCTATGAATACTGCTGATAGGGGGACAAACAGGACCTTCGACCAAAGCTCCTCCATAGTATGCCGTCGAAGAAGTGTATATGGGCCATGCCGACCGAATGTCTAGTCGCCAAAGTCCGAAGGGGCGAGAGCGAGTTATGCTTCGCCTGATAGAGGCGTAGAACGGCCTCAGATGTGCCCTTGCTCGAATGTACGGATGCAATGCGCGATGCGATGCGAGGTGTTCTGCGCAATGTCTTCCAACATTTTGAACCCATAGAAACGCATGCGAGAATCGCCATAGCACGTCAGTGGCGAAAAGGAGGTGTTGCCCACCACGCTCAATGATTCTGGAGCCTCTCGGTCCAACTCGCATCTCCATCCCGCGCATTCACAACACTACCTTCTTGCCGCGTGATAGACTCCGCATGAAGTTTGCCTCGCACCATTATGCTGCGCATGCACAAGTCTTTGCATCGGCTCTTGATTGCTCTGGTTGACCGGGTTGCTGGTTTCTCCTGCTTCCTCTAGGAAATGTAAAGGCTTTTCAGTCGTCGAGGCTCGTAGTCGCCAAAGCAGTACATGTTGCATTCAAGCTACTCGTGATTGGGATACGTAGATTGTAAGCAGATTGATTGTAGGCAGTGAATGGATCTCGAGCTTGAGGATGCGAAGCAAAATCGTAGGATTCCTCAGAGGTGCTGCTATGATGTGAGCAAGACGGAAGCCAAGGTACTCCATCCCACCCTGTCCTCCTACGTCGTCACCCTCTCACTATTCCATCCCATCACAAGCCACCAAGTCCACAGACCTGACATTCTCACAGTTTGTCACTCTTTCTCGTCCACACATCAGCCGTACAAGCAGTTTCTCGGCACCATAGTCCTTGATCAGCTTCCCACTTTCACATTCGCTTGGCTCGCTCCTGCGACGCTGCATCTCCGCCTGCTAGTCCTTAGGAGTAGCTGAGTGACTGCACGCTTCTGGTTCCCGCGAAGATGGCCACATTCTCCCGTCAACTTGCTTGCTCGCCCATTCAGAAAGTTGTTCTGTTTCATCTTCACCGAAGTTTGCTTCCTGGCGAACGATCTTCTTGACTGAGTGCCACTGCTCCGCGTCGATGGTCTCCCTGCTTCTGCGCCTGCGTCTGCGCCTTACGTTTCTTCGTAGTAGTTTCCTCTTGACGTTCGCCTGCACTATAGTCGAGGAACAGCTCTTGCCCGGCTCGAAGGTCACGCAGTGCCCAGAAACCTATAGCATGTCGCTTACCTCCAACAATTCTGACCAGTGCGTAAACGTTCGCATTTACATTACGATTGTCATTTACGAATCTGAGCACGTTATCTTCTATTGTTGCAGCATCTAATGCATAATCTGTGCCGTTCAGCGCCATCAACTCATTGGGCTGCAAGATACATACCTCGGTTCAGTGAGAAGGTGTAATGATCATGCGGCGTCAGCTCTTCTCGAGTTTTGCGCACGCCAGTGTACTCCCCAAGGAAAGTATGGGCGCGGACATCATCTGTTAGAAACGCCCCAAGACCAGCATCTGGCTGTGTGCTAGGTGCTGCGTAGATCTCAGCAGCAGTACCGCAAGAGAGTCCGTTGTTGCAACAAGCATCCATCAGGCACTGACATCTCCCAACAATGCACTCTCTTCCTCCTTGTCCGCAAGAGCAATTCATGCAATCGTCCAAATCATCGCAGTCACAGTACGCAAATCGGCGATAACAGTCGTACGAGCACCCACACTCGACGTCGCAGCGTACATAATCTCGACTACAACCACATTGTCCTGGGACGCATTCTCCGTCATGCTCGCATGGTCTGGGGTCTGTGCGCTTGTAGCTTTCGACATCATTGCGATATTGCTTTTTGTGCGTCTTTGCCACGCCTTGATTTGTGAACGTCTTACTTCCCTGTCCTACTGTAGGGAGTCGGTTGCGCAGTCGCCGCGTTTGGGTCGTGACTTCACTGTGAATAGTTCTTAGTTCCTTTTCGTAGCCTTGAGATTGTATTCGCGTTGGCTTTCGAGTGTGCGAGTACTGCTTCACTTCCCCAGTCACATTTTGGGTTGCGAATGTTTTCTTCGAATCGGTTTCGACATGAGATCGCTTGCGCCTGTGCTGTACCACGACTACAGATGAAGCAATCACAGCAAGGCTGTCGGTAGACACTCCTTGGCTCGTGTCCCTTTCCCTGTAATTTCGCACTGAGTGAGTCGCCCTTGAGGATCCAGGTTTGCCCTACTGACCTCTGCTGAATGACCCTCGCAATTTCGCGCACAGCAGTCGTCAGGGAGCTGAAGAAGTTATAAATTGGAGAGACCATGCCGCCAATGAGTGCCGCCATCGTGTGTAGGTATGCTGGAGGGAGTATGTGGCAATTTTCGGGATACCAAAGAAGGTGAGCTGAGCAGCTCTCCGGGCAGCATCACGCACGAGCTTGAGCCATCGGGTTTGACTTGGCAGGAAGAAGGATGAAATATATATTGGCAAACCACGCGGTCATCAATAACATGCGGAGGCCGCATAAATGCGAAATGGCCCCTCGGGCGAGAAAAAGTGACGAGTCCATTGCATGGGCGCCACGATTTTTGCTCGTCACACATATTCAGAAGAACGACCAGCGGGTTCCATGCTGTCTTGATAGGATTTCACCAGGGATTGAAACAGTATACCGGGCTCATGCACTTGACCTGCGGTTGTCGACAGGCGGTGCGTCTCGTAGCACGAGCTTCTGCAGGTATCAACGACCCATCTGTGGCGGCTGCGCATGATCAGGGATCACAGATTTGTCTCTGCCCCGAGCTTTAGCTAGAGCTGAGCATGACCAGGATCACAAGCGTGCGACGGGGATCTCTTCTCCAGACACACGTGGCTTGCATGTCACCTGTCCCAGAACGCCAAGCCAGAGCATTCGCCTTGATCACAAAAGCACTTTTGAGAGTATCTTACACGTCGAAAGAGAAGCGCGTTCGGCGGCAGGAATTAATTAGTCGGAGGAAGCCGATCGGGACAACTTAATCCAGTTCAGGGAATGGTCAGGAGTGTTGGTATATTTTGCTGTTTGCGATGAAGAAGGTCAAGGTCGATTCGGAGCGCATAGGCCTACAAGAACACAGGGTTGGGGTCTACCACCTTCAACTCCCTCGCCGCAGGCACAACAAGTCCTTTTCCCAATTTCTTCCACACGTTCTATGCCAAAACTTCAGTATCCATCGACATCAATCCAGACTTCTCCGTCGCTGCCACAACCTCCATCTTGAAATCTTCGCCCTGGAGATTGGTGCCTTGGGTTCGGAAGACTCCGTCTGCGAGGCGGGTTGTGATGTGTTGGCGAGGATGAGCTTCCTTCTGTGCGCGCTTGACCGTGTTCTCGAGCTTCTCGTCATCTCGCTAGCGGAGATCGGCTCCTATCTGGGCGCACACGACGGTCTTGTCAAGATCGTCGAGCTTGCATTGTCGACGACTGTCAGCTTCCTTCTGAGCACGCTTCACCGCCTTCTCAAGCTCAATGCGATCTCGCCCGCGACTGTATGCATCCGTTTCGCGCTTATTCAGCCCTCGCTCACGACTATCAGCTTCCTTCTCGCGCTCTTCCAGACCACGCTCTCGACCCTCGGCTCCCTTCAGCACGCCTGACAGCCTGATCCAAGTCATGATGACGGTCGTCGGGACCCTTCTCAAATCTGCCCATGTGGTGCTTAATCTCTGCATCACATTTCTTCAACTATTCCGCAGCCTCGCGCAGCTTCTCCTCAAAGTTCTGCATCATTGCGAGTACTCTTCCAGCTGGGACCCAGATTTGTCCAGGCTGCGTAAGTCGCTGGAATTGGTGATGCATTCCTGTCGAGCCGCGTTGGAGGATGTCGCTCGAGTCACAATACAAGACACTGCTGGCACCGTCGTCGACGTCAGATCGCACGTCAGGATGTGATGTAGTACGCCCGGTATGCAAAAGTCTTGACCTGGTGAGGAGCGCGCGCCAAGGCGAAGTACATGTACCGTTGCAGTGGTAACGCAGGACGGAGCCCCAAATCGACCATGTGATCAATAGCGCTTGGCATCACTTCTAGCTATTGTTTCTTCTTTACTTCTTACTCTATACCGATAATAACAACCTTAATAATGGCCGCGAAGCTTATCTAGACTCGCTATATCTTCGATCTTAGACTCGCTATACTTTCTACTATCTATATTATACTCTAAGAGCTATCTAAACGCTAGTATATTCTACTATAACTTTAAATAATTATAACGGTATTTAGTACTTAGACATTCTTATAGTAGTATTAGGCGCTACTAAGGCGACTACTAAGACGATTAGTAAGATAGTTTTACTATATTTGTAAGCTTACTTATAGTATATTACTAAGGACTTACGGCTAAT
>AWYD02004553.1:0-57302 GCA_000504365.2 Pseudocercospora pini-densiflorae CBS 125139 | reverse complement strand
GTAACTACTATTATACTAAGCTACTAGTAGTATACTCTTTTTAAAACTAATAGTATTTTAAGTTATATCCTTTTTAGCTTTATTTTTAGTTACTTCTATTTTAAACTATAAAAGTTATTATTTCTCTTAGTAGCGCTATTTTTAGAACTCTACGAATTATATCTTTTACTTAATTAGAATTTACTAGAGATAGTATAAATAAGATCTTAAAAAGTTAGCTTAGTTACTAGAAGTATATATAATTTAGAAGTAGTTTTAGTAGTATTCTAAGAGGTACTATCTAATATACTAAAGATATATATTTCCTAGTATATACTTATAGGTCGTTATAGTATAATAAGACTAACTAGTTATATATTGCTACTTATAGTATATAGCTTTACTAAAATCTAAAAGTAAAAACTAAATAGTTACTATACTAAGAAGGTTCTACTATAGTTCTAGTAAGTATATAAACTTATATTAGTATAGATAAATACTTAAGAGACTATATTAGTATATAGCTATAAGAGTATTCTAGTCGCTCTCTAGGACTATAGATTATAATAATCTAAGCTAATAGAATACTATATATCTTTTTATCTTTATAGCTCTCTTTAGAATAGCTATAGTAAGTCCTACTACTACTAATACTATATACTACTCTACTATTAATAATCTAGTTACTTAGCTTAAGGCTTAGTTATTAGTAACTATTTTCTATAGTTCTTATCTATTACTCTCTATACTAACGACTATTTTACTATATTAATATATAGTAGTAAATAGAACGATAATCTATTCTCTAGCTATAGAAACTAATAATATAGTTATAGTAGCTACTATAAAGCCTACTACTATAACTACTTATACTAAAGCTATATAATTATCTTTAGTCTATAGTTATCTTTCTATCCTAACTAGTACTACGACTATAACTATTAATATATTTAAGATCTATACTACTATAGAACTAAAAACTTTTAGCTATATAGCTACTACTAGTACTGCTATAGTAATACTAGTCTTCTAAGCTTTAAAACTAAGTATATAAGCTTTTAAGATTATTAATACTCTAGTAGTCTTAGATAGCTATAAGGGAAATCTTATCGTTACTAGTATAACTAGATAATAAGTATATCTCTCGAATAGTAGTAATCTAGATATAGGGACTATCTACGACCTAAATCGAGATAATAATATAATTAGATATAGTATTAAGCCCGCGAGTCCTTTAGATAATACTCTTAGAGCTAAGGACGTATTCTACGCTATATAATATATCTTCCTTAAAACTAATATCTATAAGCTAGACTATAGAGTAGAAGGGCGTAACTTTATAGACTATAATAATAATAGTAGAGTCTATTATTTAAATATAAATAATAATCCTAATAGCTTAACTAGAGTTCGTCTAGTTATAGCTACGCTATAGGTTAGGTAATTTTATAGAATTAGAAAGTATTTACTACTTCGACTCTCTAGTTAATTCTTAATAGCGTAGATTCTATAACTTAAAGGCTAGCTCTCTTTAATCCCTCTATACTATATAAGGATTATACTACTATATACTACGATACCTTTAGCTATATAGGTAGTAAATAATATAAGGTACGAAGAAAGGCACTTTTAGAAAGTTGTAGATCCTATCCTCGAAGTTTCGGTCTATAGTCCCAAAGACAAGAGGTGCGATTCGATACTGTAGGCAAATTAGCGAACGAATTCTAAAGTCAGGTTGAGGATCAGCCTGACATTGTCGGTCTACATAAGTATGGATTCGAAACGCCGGTACGCTTCCCTCACACGCGAGCTGTCATACTTTTGCAAGGCCAGCAAGGTGTCGATCTCATCATAGAGATGGCGAGTAAGAGGTTCCGCAAAACCCTTGATCAGACTTCTTATCTCCTTACCATCATACTGCTCAACGGAGAATCCGCTCACATAGTTGTGGAAACGCTCGAAACCCGGTGTAAATGCCTGGTGCTGCTCAACATTGCTCTTCATCAAACCTGGGGTGTTTGCGATGTCTTCAAGGCTTGGGAAGAAGTTGGATTCTTCGGCATCGTGATGGTGGTGCATCGACTCACACCAGCATTGGCAGTAGGTAAGGAAGGCTCGAATCGCCTTTGCGTCGCTGAGTGGTATCTCGGTCGCTTGGAGGTAGATCGAATTCAGTCCTCTAATGATGCCGTTGTGTGCGAGCGACATCTGCGTCGCTACATAGAATGCTGTATGAGAAGACTATTGCTGACTGTCAGCCCTGGCAAACATCGCGGTTCGACAGTTGACTCACGTTGTTTGAGAAGGCCAACGTTGAGATCAACGAATATGGCTGGTCAGCCCAGGGAGAGGGCATGTTTGGCCACGCAAGAGAACAGCCCAACGTCGGCAAATGTTTGATGAGAACGACTGTCTAACAGTGAGCCTATCCAGACGGCTTCAGCGCCTACATGCTTTGTACATGGAAGATAGCAGTATATGGTACTGAAGCGGCCAGCTCAACCACATCATGTTGATTTGCGCCTCCACCTCATCACGAAGCTGGCCACTTCTATTGTTCTGGGTCGGCGAAGATGATCCCTATCGCAGTCCCGATTCTCACTTTATTGCGAGCTTCTTAGGCGGGTTCGCACGAATCAGCAATCAATTTGTGGCAGCGGCCAAGATTGCGACTTGAAGGAGCAACCGGCGATTTTTTGCCGGCAGCAACGTGCAGGAGCAGCTGCTTAGTAACACTTGATCAACTTTGTAAACGCATGAGAGTGGACCATTTCAACTCAGACCCTGCTTTGAGTCTTTGCGACATTGCACCTCGCACAGCCAGATATGGCCATGAATCGAGCCGAATTTGGCTCTTCCTGCGGTATGGCCAGTGCATCGTGCAAGTGCCCTCGACCAGCTCCCTGCGATATTGTCCCAATGAAAGCTGAACTGATGAGGCTTTTCTAGGCCCAGTCAAGAGCAGTGCATTGACTGCTGCAGACCTCTCTGGGAAGGTCATACCAGTATCATCGAAGCCACCTCATCTGGTCAATCTATGCGGTAAATCAACTGCGCAGGTGCAGAACAGCGAAGAGGCTTGCGGCTGCTGGAATGTATTGTGATTAACCATTATGTCCCTGGAAATATCATCACTAGATCCAAGAAAGCTGATAACAGTCTCGTAGATTGCTTCATGATCAGAGAATCGCCCCAAAAAGCGCCAGCAGAGCTACACCAAGCCAGACATGCCTTGCAGGCACGGACGTCGTCGCGTCGTTTCCTTGTTGAACCTGAAGCAAAGTCAGCAAGCTGTCCTCTAAGACACCTGGTCGCCATTGAGTTTAGATAGCCGGGGTCCCAGCATTTCTCATGATATGAGAAGCATGGCTCTGGGTCAAGCTTAAGGTAGTTCAAGATACACTGCTTACCTCCACTGATGGTGACGCCGAAGCCGATTCAGAAGCTTCAGCTGGAGTGGTCGCTTCCGTCGTGCTCGTAGGGATCTCAGTCATCACAGTAAGCGTCGTTGAGGATGGAGGTGTATCGGTCTCGGACGCTTCGGTAGGCTCTGAAGGTCTCGGACCTGAGGTTCAACGTCCGAGCTGTACTCCATCTCGTTGCTGCCATACAATTCGCATCTTTAAAAGCACCTCGTTTTGCTCGATGTCTTCGCTGAGTGGCCACATGTGACTTACTTGGTGTGCCGGTAGGCACAGGAATTGTCGATCCATCGGCAGCAGTGACAACGACTTGCGAGGATGAGCTCGATGTAGTGGCGGAAGTCGCAGTTGTAGAACCCGCTACAGATGTTGTATTAGTCGCCGTGCTCGTGCTAGTCGTGAGGGCTGAGGTGAACGAACTGGAGTCTCCAGTGTAAGTTGCTGAGATGGGTGGGTATGCGACTGTATCAACAACGCCTTGACTCTGAATAGCCCAAAGCAGATCAACATCTTCATCTTGGAAGTCATTGAGCTCGTCAAGGTCAACATCATCGCCTTCCGAAGCACCACCATCTGCGGAAAGAGCTCGTGATGCTGAATTTGGGTAGGGAACGAGGACCACGCCATTATCAGCTCCGCCGTCGGTCGAAGCGTAGAATGCTTGCACCTGACCAGAGTTGGTCCCACAGGGAACGGCCGTCGGTCCATCGCCACTTGCAAATAAGCAGTAAAGCCCGCTTGCTGCCGCCGACCGCAGAGCGTATACACCTCGGCTGGTGTCGGGCCCAGCTGGTATGAATTGCCAGAGCGTGCTGTTCTCATCATCGCCGCTCAGCAGCTCAACTTCCGGCTGCGATCCTGCATTGTGAGTCAGTCTCGTTGGCCGAATAAAGAAAAGAACTGATGCAAGAACCATTTGAAAGTCCCAAGTAGTAGTCGCTCGAGAAGCTCTGAATGCTATACCAAGTGTTCGCGTCGATGCCTGACACCTGGTTACCTGGACTTGGAGCGCTTGCCATGGTGAAAGCTGATCTGAGTGTCCGGTGGGTGTGTCGAACCGAACGGTATGATTCGAGGTTGTCAAGGTCAATGATGGTCACGCGCAGAGTGAGCAGGTGTCAATGTGAGTCCGAGTATGTGCACGAGCTAAAGTCAGAGCATGTGAGAGATAGTTCGGGTATGTATACAGCTGCGAACACAAACAAGGCGACGTCGCTGCCGACTCAGCACATAAGATCTAATGCAGTGGAAGGTGTCAAGCCCGCCAGCCAAGTCGACTCAGCCGCCTCCACCGCCAAGCAGCTGTCGGCCAACAGTCGAGCTGCGTCGTGCCATGGAATCGATGAGCCCCTCGTATCTTCAAGTGAGCTGCATGTGCTGTTGTTACGGTGGCATTCCGCACGAAGCTTGATGCGAAATGGATGGCTGCGATGAGGTCGCAGATGGACAAGTTCCTGTTGCTGAGGAAACGGACCGGAAGTCAAAGTCTCTGCCAAGACAGCTTATGTAAATATGACGCGCTTCATCATCACCTCGAAGTCGAGAAAGAAGAACATCCGCACGCGATTCTGTTGAAAGAACTATCACCAATAAGCACAGATTGACGAGCCTCAGATACAGGACGCAATACATCACCACGACTTCCGCGCCCAGCTTCAGCCATGGCGGACAAGGTCAAAGCAACAGTGCAGGACGAATTGTCTTCCGTACAGAAGACCGCAAGTGATGGAGTCAAAAGCGGCGCATACATCTATCCCATCAAGGTAAGAAGGCACGCCATCAGATGATAGCGAGCTCTGGATCAGGCACTGACTCTTCCTCCCAGGGCATCTTCTACTTCCTCAGCCACAAGGATCTTTGGAAGCCATTCGTCTCGAAGCTCATACCAACCATGGGTCTTGGCCTTGGTGTGACGACATTCATGTTCGCCTTCACATATCTACCACAGCTGGCAGTGCTTCTCTTCACATCCGGGCCTCTTGCGGTCGTCTCGACTGTATTCCTGGTCTTGAGCGAGAGCTCCACCTTGACGATGGTTCTTTCGAAGGCCCTTCTCATTGAGGACTCTTTGATTGACACGTTCGACGGCACGTTGGTCGCCAGAGGTCATACCGCATTGGTCGAGAGAGATCGTCAAGTCAAGAGCAACAAGTACGGCGATGCCATTCAGCGACTCGGCAAATTGGCCAGCAAGCCGTTCTCCAAGTTCACGCCAAGCGCTGTGATTCGCTACCTGATGTACTTGCCACTCAACTTCATCCCCGTCGTGGGAACTGCTATCTTCATCATTCTTCGCGGGAAAGCATATGGACCTCAAGCTCATGCCCGCTACTTCCAGCTCAAAGGTATGAGCGGGCCACAGCGCGAGCGCTTCGTTGAGCAGCGACGCGGAGCATTCACCGGATTCGGCATTCCGGCAACTCTGCTCGAAACCATTCCGATCGCAGGCATCTTGTTCGCATTCACGAATACCTGCGGTGCAGCACTCATGGCGGCAGATCTTGAGCAGAAAGGAGAGACATCACCAGAGCTGAAGGAGAGAGCTTCAAAGTCGCAGTGATCGAGCTGCTGTTGCTCTACAGAAAGCCTCCACGTTACAATC
Organism: Pseudocercospora pini-densiflorae CBS 125139; assembly: GCA_000504365.2. Lineage (NCBI taxonomy): Eukaryota > Fungi > Ascomycota > Dothideomycetes > Mycosphaerellales > Mycosphaerellaceae > Pseudocercospora > Pseudocercospora pini-densiflorae. The sequence goes on along the minus strand of AWYD02004553.1, from coordinate 51,299 downwards.
TGCATGCGCCACAACGCTTCTTATCGACAGAAGGAGAACCAATACACCAATCACAGCATTGCTCCAAATCCGATCAAGAAGAAAACTCCACTTATCCAGACAGACCACCCCGGATCGACCCAGAATAGCGAAGGTTGGCTCGCGGCGCTGACTTTAGTCGCAACAGGAAGCGATGCCGTCGGCTTAGATGTGCTGTCACCGGCCTGTCGATTGGTCGTGATATCAGCAGCATAAGACGAAATCGAGAAATTCATCTGACTCGCAGCCAGGAAGGTCTCGTGTCCGAATTGTATTGTACCCAGATACACGTCCTCGCTGACACCTTCCTCTTGCGACAAGAATCCTATCAAGGGTGCAAAGTCCATATCGAACTCTGTCAAAGTCTCGTTCGCGATCCAAGAGTACACATACTGCCCGTTGGAATTCGTGCCATTCCAGAGAGTACTATCGAGTTGTCAGCAGTCCGCCATGCCATCTCGTATCTGGCACAAATCTTACAAGTCAATGTTGTTGATCCTCGCTATGACTGGCGGGTCGCGAGGTGTACGATTTCCCACCGGCTGTGACGCTGTACCAAACTGCCCAACCCAGACCATGAACTCATACTTCTGCTTGCTCGGCGTCTGCGACTTCTCTTGGTCTTCATCGGCAAACACATCCAGGACTACGTTGGCTTGGACATTATTCGAGTTGATGTATGCAAGATCTTCGGGCGAGTTGGGATCTCTAGCCGCCTCGGAGAAGGTTGCTGGGCCGAATGCCCAAGATGCTGACACGTTGAGAGACAACAGATCGCCGAGTCGTAGCGGCAGGCGATCAGACCTGAACTCTACATTGGGATACGCATGGACAGCGGGCGGCGACGATGTCCAATTCCAGAGAGAGTAAAGAGAGACGGCGCCCTTAGGACAAGTGTCGCAGACATAGGTACAGATGCCACCAGAGCTGTCCTGATTCCAAGCGTTGTTATTGACTACGGGAAGTCAGTCAAAGTAGCCTGACCATCTAACGCTGCACTACTACTCACCAATGTATGGCCATGTGGTATAGCTTTGGTACCTGTCGCACAAGTCAGACGTAACGATCTCACGAAGGTGGGATGCTTCAACGGACCTCCCGCAAAGCTCATGCTCGGCCTCGGTCGCTCTCGAGACTGCAGGAAAGCACGCTATTGCTGATACGAGCAAGACAATCATCGTGGTGCAGATCAATGGTCGGGAAGCACGCAGCAAGAATCATTGTCGCGGACGCAGACAGCAAAGAGCTGAGAAGCAGTTTTCGCGAAGGCTCGCGTGCTGTGCGACTGGAAGTTGAACTGAGGTGCCGGTCTGCAGATACGCTGGCTGGGCTGCCGCGTATCCTGCAGATTTGTCCTTCTCGGAGTTTGATGCTTGACGAATCTCTCCAAGAGACAGTCTCCGTGCCAAGTAAGCATTGGCACTGCTGTCATCAGAAATGGAATGAAATGCCAACTTCAGCCTCCGCAACGGCTGTCGGCACCGAGTCCGAACCAGAAAACGCCCGCAACGTCAGGCAGTTCCTGGTGCATCCAATTTGACAAGTCCATTGTGCAATGAGAGCACCTCGCATGTTCTGCATGCCTCGACATGCCAAGCTCATCTATTTGAAGCATATCTTGCACGAAAGTCCACCCCTGCCCTGCTACATTATGACTGATTAGTGCAGGTACAGGTTACACAACATACCGCACCAACGCTATTTCCGCTTCTCAACTGCAGCGCACAGCATTTCTAGCTACTGCAACCTTGACCTCGAACTCGTTCTGCCAATGCTTTCCACCCGGAATCCGAGCTCTATCTCCAACCTTTCTGGATCAACAACTCCACGACCATCAAAGACATATCGCTCTCCATGCATGAGTCGTGCGACAGTTGGCCAGTCGATGGGATCATTCACAGCGACAGCGCTGTTGATCTCACGCATGCAGTCCTTGCAGTCATCTAGGCATACAGGTTCAGGATTCAGGTGGCTGATGCTGTTGCACGACATGACAAGAGAAGTGTTCGCCTGAAATGTCTGCAGCGTGGGGACCTCACCGGTCATCGAATCAGAGCTGTAGCCAGAGTCGTAGCGATCGACCATGTCGTGCAATTTGGGCCTGGCAGGTTGCAATGGGAGAGCCTGTGGATATCTGAATTGATCCCACTCAGTCAAGATGAGAACTGCCGTCGCTGTGGTACAGGCTTCGTATGGACTGTCGCAAATTGAAACAGGACCGTTCGGCTTCAGTACTGCTGATGATGTGCTGGCAGAGAGGAGGCTAACAAGCTCGGCTTCCATATGGGTCTTGTCGCATTGCGGATCGTAGATGGCGATCTCGGACGGACATTCGGCGACCAGCATTCTGATGACTTCCGTTGCTTGCGACTCGCGGGTATCTGCTGTGTCCTTCTTGAACGCATAGCCCAGGACAGCCACCTTTTTTCCGCGCAAGCTGCCATTGAGCCTCTTCACCACGGACTTAACGAATCTGCCACACTGCCATTCGTTGATCTGGATGACCGATCTCCAGTACTGCGAGACCTCCGGCAACTCCAAAGTCTCGGCGAGATAGGCCAAGCTGAGGATATCTTTCTTGAAACAAGACCCTCCAAATCCGAGACCGGCTTGGAGGAACTTGGATCCAAGTCTCGGATCTAAACCAACAGCCTTGGCTACGTTGCTGACGTTGGCTCCAGTCTTCTCGCAAATGGCACTAATGCTGTTGATGCTGCTGATCCTCTGTGCAAGCATAGCATTAGCTACAAGCTTGGCAAGCTCTGACGACCACACATCTATCGTCAGTATAGCCTCTCGTGGAACCCAGCCAGCATAGACATCTGCCAGCCTTGCTGCAGCTGCAAGGCCGGAGACGGTCATGGAGGAGCCAATGAGAACTCGAGATGGATTGAGCAGATCTTTGATCGCCGTGCCCTCTGCAAGGAACTCCGGATTGGAAAGGACCTCGAACGGAATGCCAGGTCTGTGAAGGTTTAGAATCTCTCGCACCATCTCGGCTGTACGACAAGGCACAGTACTCTTCTCGACGATGATCGCTCCAGGTTGTGCTACCATGGCGACAGACCTTGCCGCAGACTCAAACATCGAAATGTCGGTCGTAGCTCCGGCACCGATGCCTTTGGTCTTCGTTGGAGTGTTCACTGCAAGGTAGATGATGTCTGCTGTCGCTATGTGCTCGTCACAGTCCGTCGAGAAGAAAAGATTTGGCGCTCTCGATCCGGAGCCAGACGTGCCATCTCGAGCGAGTCGGACGATCTCGCTCAAGCCTGGCTCGTGGATTGGAAGGTGTTTCGATCGCCATTGCTGTATGCGACTTTGGCTCTTATCGACCACTGTGACTCGTATGCTTGGGCATTGATTTGCTAGGACTGCTGCTGTAGGGCCGCCTGGAAGTTGTGTCAGGGAATGGAATCAAGACTGATCATTCTGCTCACCAACGTAGCCTGCTCCGACGAAGACGATGTTCCGCACCGGCGCAGGGACATTGTTTTGCGCCTCAGACTCATGATCGAAGGTTTCCAATGAAGTCTGGCTTGATGCTCGTGAGATCATAAGCGGCGAACCAGCAGCGCTCGTTGATTCTGAACTGCTCATCCTCGATGAGTTGGTGATTGATGGGAAAGTGCGTTAACCCTATATCGCACTCATCCCAGCAACCAGGTAGTGACATTACTTATATGCCAATCGCTTCGGACATGCGATCACGACAAGCTATCTTGGGCACAACCCATCTTTCCGCAAACATCTGGCTGCAATGTGAGGTCCACTCTGGTCTGGTCTCACGGTGCACAGATGTTCGTATATGCATCTCGGGAGGATGTGGTGTATGGAAGTCACGATTCCGCGGTCACTGAGAGATCTGGTATCGATCAATGATTGAAGCTTGTCGCCAATGCACATGATAAGGAGTGCATTCCGCTCATGCTCAATACTTTTCCGACAAATTGCCACGAAAAAGTAGCTTCAACCTGCAAAAGAGGCGCTGATCATTCGTTTGTCGCCTGTCGTTCACGCCCGGTACCAGCCATTTCATATGACGGCGAATATTGGATTCGTTCTTCGATAAGCCACAAGGACGCTTGAAAGACGATGCTGCACTTACCCGGTGTGGCCGACTGTCACACAATGCGAACCCTTGTCGGCCGCATACCCGGTGATGCCACGTGCAGCAGGAACAATGTTCGCACTGCAGCTCGTCTGCATTTTGAAACCTGAAGATAGTACATGTTCCACATTTGTTCCTGATCTAGATCCCGGAGTGCTGGGTCACTTGGCTCAAGCGCATACAGCGAGAGTGGTGCTTCTCGTTGAGTGCCACAGCGTGGACGGGTTCCTTCGCCTTGCGTATAGACCTGGCTCCGTGCAACTCTTCTGCAATGGTGTATGGCCACTATCTGCAGGCCTGGGCTCCGACGATGGCTGACGAGTCTGGGGATGAATCTTCCTGCGTCGACGTGGTTCTTACCGAAGGCGAAAGATACGGTCGTCATCCAGAGTGCCATGCGATAACGCAGTTGATTGTGGCGGCCATGTTGCAAGCAGGTATCCGCGTTGGATGATATCTCATCTTGTTCTTGAAGAGCTTCGGCCTTGCTGTTTCAGACGGAGGAGGAACAGAGTCGTCCGTGAGCAGATCTTTCGCCTTGCACGATGCCTTCTCCAATCGAGCCAGCCAACGACTTGCAGGTGGAGATCACTGATGTCGACCAGGCTCGCCGACCTCGAAAGAAGTCTCAGGCAGAAGTCGACCTTGATCATTTAGCTGCACAACTTCAAGACCTCCAACAGCAGTCGAAACGCTTCCTGGCCAGTCATCACTACAGAAACAGCTATGCCAGTAGCAGTGGAGCTGGTAGCGATGATGGAAGTGATGTACCCAGTTTTGAGGTTCCTCCGACCTTGACAGGATCTGGCATTTCTACTCCTTCTGGAGACAATGTACCTCGGACGCCCTCCAACCTGTCGACGCTGAACACATACTTCCCAACCACACCTTCTGGCAAACCACTCTCTGGGTCTGGACGCTTGAGATCACCAAGTCCGTTGGGAGCTGGGGAAAGCTCTGCGCCTGAGCTTCAGGTCCCAGCTGCCATAGCAGAAGAAGATACCAGGCCGACCTCTGCTCAGATCTTCGAGCTTGCCGGCCAACGAGTTTCGAGCGACTCAGTGTACTCGCAGGATCATCAAGCTCGAACGCAACAGCAACAACACTTTGAGCGACACCCAAGACCACGATCAGCCAGCTTGTCGGTACTGCAGGACACGATCGACCCACAACCACAGACAGCCAGACGCTCATCTTTCGATGATGTCTTCGACCGAGCAGAGTTGGCAAGTTGGTTCAGATCCGCAACACCAGAACGCCGACTTGAGTTACCAGGAGCGCCAGTACCATATCGGCCCGGCCATGATCGGAGAGATCTTCCGGAAGATGAGATTGAGGTGATTGGCGCAGATGGCCTACCTGTCGGCACCCAAGCCAAAGCCAAAAGGAAGAAGCTCCAGAAGAAACGAGGCCCTCCTCCCGAGAAGCCACATGCCCAAGAGTCGAGCAGCCAGGAGTCGAAAGGCAGTCTATGGTCGCAAGCCAAGGAATCGTTCGTGGCAACGTACTGTCCTGTGGAAGCACCGCCTTTGATCTTGCCCTCTGGTCCAACTGACTTCGAGAAGACGCTCTATCTGAAAACAAATCGTCTCGGACTTTACACATTTGGCGTCTTCTCCTTCTTATCCTTAAGCGTGGGAATGTGGCTATTCGTAATATCCTTCGTTGCCTTTTACTGGTAAGCAAAAGTCTCCTTTCCAACAACCATAGCTCTCCCTCTGCCATGCTGAAACACCAGTCTAGGTTCGGTGCGGTCGTCTTTCTCCTTCAGATATATCTTCTAATATCCTACACCGTCTCGATCTGCGGCAAAGACTACGACATCAGCAAACACCATGAGATCCTCGAAGAGAACCCAATCGACCCACTGACCTGCCCGACCGTCGACATTTACCTTCCATGCTGTAAAGAGCCAATCGAAGTGCTTGAAAACACGTACAAGTACGTCAAGCAATTGCAATACCCAGCCTCCAAGCTGAAAGTATACGTCCTCGATGATGGAGCGAGTGATGCTGTCAAAAGCATGGCCCAGCAGTACGGATACAACTACATCCTTCGCGAAGATCGTCCCCGTCTCAAGAAAGCGGGCAATCTTCGGTGGGCCTTCGCTCGCACTGAAGGTGACTTCTTCGCAATCTTCGACGCGGTAAGCCAGCACATGTTTACTCACAAGCATACGTCACTTACTGATGTTTGTATTCTCCAGGACTTCTGTCCCCGCCCTGACTTCCTTCAAGAGATCATTCCCATCCATCTCGCAAAATCCGATACAGCCATTGTCCAAACGCCGCAATTCTTCCGCACCTCAACCGATCAATCCTGGGTCGAGCAAGGCGCAGGCGCAGTCCAAGAGCTCTTCTACCGCGTGGTGCAAATCAACCGAAACAGATTCGGAGCTTCGATTTGTGTTGGCAGCAATGCAGTATATCGGCGAGCCGCACTCGAAGAAGTCGGAGGGACGGCTGAGATAGGTTTCTCAGAAGATGTGCACACGGGCTTCTACGCCGTGAATCGCGGATGGAAAGTGAGGTATTTGCCATTATGTTTGGCTTGTGGGATTTGTCCGGATACGCCGAGGGCGTTCTTTAGTCAGCAGATGAGGTGGTGCATGGTAAGTCATTCCAAGTTCAACATACCTTGAGTTATGTGATACTGATCTTGTCGCAGGGCTCGACAACTCTTCTCACAAACATGGACTTCTGGCGCAGCAAACTCAATCCCATCCAAAAGATCTGCTACCTATCTGGAATGATGTATTACTCCGCCATCTCGTTATCGATCTTCATGAATCCGATTCCAGGAATTCTCATGCTCTGGTGTCGACCACAATATGTTCGGTATTACAACCTCGCCTTCGCAGTACCTTCGATCATCTACTCCATCATCGCAATTCGATGCTGGTCGAAAGCTCGATACGGGTTTAACGTCCAATTCGTTATGGTCATACAGTCGTATGCATACCTGACTGCGATCAAAGATCGGTTGTTCGGGAGGGCTCTGGCTTGGGTTCCGAGTGGAGATACGAAAGCGCATAAGAACAACAAGTATCGAAACATGAGGATTCTGGCTTGGTGTTGGATGACGACTGTGATGGGTGCGGTGATAGCTGGAACGACGTACCAGATTTTGAGGGGGCTGCCTTGGTACGACTGTTTGCCGTTGATCGTGTTGGATGTGTTCAATTTGTTCCTTGCACATAGGTTTTTGCTTTGGAGTGGGAAGATCTAATCTCAATGAAGGTGAATCATGGCGACGGGAAATGTGGTAATGATAAGAATACATCGCATAATAAGTATATACTAGAGTCAGGTCAGCTGAGATACAGAAAGACAGCAGTAATAAGCACTTACCAAATATTAACAGCCTCAAGTACAACCGAAGTCAGTACAAATGTCACCACCACTTATCAATGCCATCGGCATTCAGTGATGCAATCAGCTTTCCTTACTTTTTATGTTCTTCTCGTTCGTTTCGAAATTCTAAGCCAATGAACAGGAAACCGTAACTTGATATCTCAGCCTCACTGTGGCCGAGATCCTGATGCATCCCTCCATCCAGGAGGATTTGCGGGACCTTGCTGCGAAGGCCCGCTGTTCGAAGGACCTGCTATTGGCGGTAGCGAGGATTGCTGCTGAGGAGCTCCCTCTTGTACATCCTCCAGCTCGTACCAAATGACAGGGAAAGTGCATCCAGCGTCTCGTTCATACCAGACACTGATTTGGCTGACCTTTTTCATCCCCAGAGTTTCTCTGTGTGTCAGGAGGAACTCAGTGACTTCCTGTCCTGGTATGACACCTAAAAGGACATTGAACTCCATGGTGCATTCCACATAGGTACGTCGTGCAATGAAGCTTGGTGTCGAATTCTCCAGTAGTTCTGCAATAACCTTCAATGAGCCTGAGGAGTCGGTGTCTGCCTTGATGATGTGCTTCAGGGACCTCATATGCCCTTCACCTATGGCTTGCAGTCGCGAGAGATATGCCACATCGTGCCAAGCGATCACACCCTCCTGATCCGACCCTGTTACCCTCAACACTTTCGCAGTACTTAGGAGGAAATTGTTATGATGGAATGCACTTAGTGACAACCTTGGTAGAACGGTCCGACTCCACACGCGATACAGCACCTGAGGCGCAGGCATGTGTACTAAGGCTGGAACAATTTTGGCAACAGCCTCAGAAGCGACTGGAAGCCCGTCTGTCCGACCAGACTCACGCTCCGCAAGCTCAAATCGACTTGGACGAAGATCGGCGACCTGCATCCATCGTGACGAACTAGCTCTGGGCGTAGAGGCGTCAATCAGGTCGAGCGCATTGCGTTCACCGAGCCTTCCGGCTGCATAATAGTTCAAGGTCCATACAAGGGGCCACCTCTTGTGCAACTGGCCGTCGACCAATGGTTTCAGCCCCTTGCGCGGGCTCGTCTCGCTGGAGGGCACTGCATCGTCGTCGCTCTCAGCCGGCAATGGGCGCTTCTTCGCAGTAGACGTAACGTCTGGCAGCGCTCTTTCCCAGCTGCGCTTGTGCATGTCCTTGCTACGTGAGGGCCCAGCAGCACCAGACTTCTCCGATTTCGCCATAGCATCTCGTATGTTGAACACGATATACGCAAAGCCTTGGTCATAAAAGACTTCGATGCTGTCAACGACCTTCAATCCCAGTGTCGTTTGATGTTCCGCGAGCAGGTATGCCACACCAACACCATTTTCAGTGCCAAGAAGAGCAAGGTACTGCTTTGAGCCAGCTTTGAAGCTCATGCGCTTGGAGTAAGGCAGAGATGCAGGCTGTGCCTCATTGGTGACCTGAGCAATGATGTGTTTCGTGTCCTTGTTATCAATGGCGCACCGAACGACCTTCTGTAGCGTCTTTCGTGATCGCTTGCTTGCTTGGGCTGCTTCCGTCCACGCCATGTAAGAGAAGTCGCTCAAGTGTTGCATATCTGGAAGTACCGTCACTGGAGGTTTCTGCTTGGCGCCTTCCTCCTTCGGCCCATGTGTGTTTGTGATGAAAATGACTCCCGCTCGAGCATTGACGATTTGCTGATAGCTTGCACGCGTAGGTCGGAGTTTCTTGAACCAAGAGCCCTTACCGTCGCTCAAGTGTCGCCAGTCTGAGTTTACCAAGCTCGAGGGAGTGTTGACCTTGGGCGCAAAGTCTGTGAGCAGAGTTGAGATCCCGCTTGGAGTCCGAACATCAGCATCTGAATATTCAACCCAGCCTTGCTTTTTTGCTTCCTCTTCTGTACACGACTTGTCCTTGCTCTTGCTTCGCTGCTTCATCAATTGGAGGTACTTGCTTCCCTTTGCAACTGCGTCATTGTAGGTCAAGCGGCCTTTGAAGGACTCGAGGGACTCAGTTTCGTCCGTCGATGATGTGTCCACAGAAGACGAGCTTCCGAGGCCATGGGGCGGTGCAGGCGCGAGATTTGCAGGAGAGTTGTCTTTGTCCACTGGGGCACTTCGGGTTCCGTGATCCCTCTTCTGACGCGTGCCACTACCACCAGGCACAGGACCTTTGTCAGAACCGCTTTTGTCCGCTGGTTTGGCGACTTTACTCCTCGGGTCATTCTGGATATTGAACATAAGATAAAAGTAGCCCTCAGCATACCATATGTCAATGCTTTCCACAAACTTCAAGCCAAGAGACATCTTATGTTGTGAAAGCAGGTAGGCTACGCCGTAGCCGTTTTGCGTGCCAAGAAGAGCATAGAAGGCATCGTTGGACTGCTTTCCTGTCGGACGTCGGATTGAGATTCTGCTCTCGTAGGTAATGGGCTTGTCCTGGTCGTGTTTCATGTCCTGCAGAATTTGTTGAATAATCTTGATCGTTGACGGGGTCGAGATTTCGCATCTGACAACCTTCTGAAGACCGGTCCTAGCTGTCAAGTCATTTTCTGTCCTGGCCATCCACTCCAGAAACACCACGTCGGACCAGTGCCTTAATGCCGGAAGTCTAGACTTCGTCACCGGCGGAACTTTTGTCATGCCCATCGCCTCGGGCCCGTAGTTCTCAAGCGCCAAAATTACATCTGAATCGGGCTCAAAGTACTGCTTGTAGTACGCATCGGTCTTGGGGTTCTCCTTTGAGCCAAAGATTCCCTTATTCTGACTGACCCTAGAGTGTTTCTGATGCGACCTGTCTGAAGGATGCTGCATGAACTCCGGATCGATGGCACGCATGATCTTGTCTACCTCAGGTGGCGCTGCCAGTGTGAACTTTTCTTTTCTCCACCCATTGCTTTCTAGGTCGGCGTATTCGAAAGTCTTCCCACTGTCCTTGCTTTCATTGGGCTGATCTAGCAACTTTTGCATAGCTTTGCCTTTTTTGACGGCCGTAGCATATGGTATGACTTTGTCGATGAGCTGCGGCGGTGTCGATGTTCCTTCGAGCGAGACACTGGGGTCTTCATCGCTCTCGAGAGATCGATCCGATTCAAAGCCGGGTTGAGGATACAAGGGAGTCTTTCCTTTGCCACTTTGGGCGCTTCTTGGTTCGTGGGTATGTCCCTGCTGGAGTCCTGAGTCGACACCAGACCTTTTGGGAAGGCCGATTGTTGTATGGCTCGAGGAGATCTCAGAACGATATCTCGCGTGGCGATAATTCGGACCAGCATTGCATTTCCCGTCAAGTGACGTTTCAGCAAGAGGGTATCTGATGCCATCCACCTGACCAGTGACATCGTTGGAATTGGGGTTGACAATCATGTCAATTTCGATCTCCCCATTCGAGGACAAATGGCCAGTGTCATCTGTTGAGAGTATTCCGGCGTCGTCGCCTTGACCGTATTCGACGTTGATGATGTTGCAATTATGATAGAGTAGAAGTAGTCCGACGCAGAGGACTGTAATCATGGTGACAGCACGAGTTGTGCAGTATACCTTCCTGGTGAGCATGGCACGGTGGGTGTAGATATCTGCATAGCCTTTGCCGTTCTCCAAGAGACAGTCTGTCGCGGGAAGGCCTTGCGCAAGGAGTGGAGCACTCATGGTGTCCTTGACACACTTAGTTCCGGGGGACGTCGTTGTTAGACCGTTGAAGTTAAAGATGATGTGGTTTTGATAAGAGCCTGTTGCTGACAATAGCCTGGCACGCGAGTAGCAAGCAGAGGGTCCTTGACGTGAAGAGTAAAGCTGTTCTCGACGTGCAGTAAGCAGTGAGGCTGTCGACCTCTTTGACTGATTGTGCTGCAAAGCTGGTGTTGTGAGCTTGATTCAATACTGAAGGCTTATCCGAGTAGTGGGTTGCAGTTCGTATTGTGTCGTTCTTCGTTTTTGAAAATCAGGATCTGGAGGCAGAGGGCTGTAGAGCCATTCTTTTGTACTCAGAGGATACAGTGGTGCTCACAGGGCCATAGGAAAGCATGACTGTTCGGCAGCGCAGAGAAGCAAGTTTGCTACCATCGAGCTGACAGAGCAATGTGCTAAAAGCGCGAAAGACGGTGCTCATGCAACACCTAATTTCCCAACATCGACCACCTGAGCTCGCCGTAGGGCATAGTCTTGGAGTGCTGGAAAAACTTGCTATTTGGTTCAGTGTCATTTGCGCGGCAAGCCAGATGTCAGCTTCAGCATTTGGTTACGTGCAGACCGGCACAAGAGCAAGTCACTCGACGACAGGTTCCTCCATTCCCATTCATGTGCTAAGATTCCACGGAGATTTGACACTCGTAAAGTTCTCGCGGCGATATCTGGCGGTGTTTTCAGGTTGCCTCTCGGTTCAGACCTCTCCTGAAACAATCAACCCATCACACCCTCCGCTTGATGACCATTTGATTTCTCAGCCTTCCTGATTATCTTCCTCACCCTCCTGATATCGACTTCAGCATCTCTCATGCCACGAGCAGCATTACTTGCTTGAGCGAAAGCATCATCGCCCAGCACAGCCGATATGAAGGACGTCTGTGCTTGGCGCAGAGGAGGCGGAACGAGAATGCCGAACCAGCGGATTGGATCATCTGTGGTAGATTTTGAAGTCGCCGTGGGTTTCTCGGGATTTGTCGACTCGGCGTTTTCGCTGTAGGGCTCAGGTGTGGCATCTGGTGTAGGCAAAGAACCAGTCCTCACTTCATCCGATGCTTTGTCCATCGCCAAAGATTTTCCAGGGCTGACAGCTTCGGGCTTCTCAACGATCTCAAAATCTTCCTCCACAGCCTTCGGCGCTACTACAACGATTCTTGCTTGCGGCAGGCTGATATCCTTGTCTGCGATAATCTGCACCTTCGTGGTGGCTGAGGCTCGATCGTCATAGTAGTCCTGCCCGTATCTGCGGCCGGGTCCAGCAGATTTGGAGTTTGCTTGGGCAAGAGAGAAGAATCCGGAGGACATGTGTTTCTTGATTGATGCCTGGGCTTTCGTGTATTCATCCAGCAGCGCCAGATAGCGTGTCCATAAGGAGTCTAATTGATCGTTCAGTGCACTGAGACTAGACCCTCCTGCATCCTCGTGATCGGCCTGCCCAAGCGCATCGGCAACAGCTACCTGGCCGCGCATTTTGTGTTGATGTTGTAGTAGATATGCAAGAAAAGGTACTGGACGTGGAAGTGATGTCTGCTCCGAGCGCCGCCGAGACATTTCCGCCGCGGCAGGATCTCTACATCATGCATCTCCAATGCTGCTACAGACTATTATCTCTTGGGAATACAGCACAATGCTCTCACATCGCCTTCCGACCGCTCGAATAGCCGCAATAAGACCGCTTCGACCTCCGTCAATACCAAAACCTCGGCCTTTCACCCAAAAATCCCAACTCCTGCTCATCGCCGCCCGAGCGCCGCGACCACAGCTGCCATATCTTACGCAGCCATTATACCGACATCCCAGCGGGCAGATAGCACGATTGTTGTCCACTGAAAATCGACGGTTCGCACGTGAACAAGTGTGGCTGGCAGCGAAATGGACGGCGCTGGGATGGACAGCTCTCGCCCTACTGGGAGTGGCGTGGTTTGGCTACAACATTGAAGTCGATGAACGAACCAACCCGACGCCCGATGAATGGCGCTTTGGAACAAGGCAGTTGCTGCGCGCGGCAAGAGCATTCAGCGATCCAGAAACAAGCGGTCAAACTGGTGGCATCGTGGACTGGGCCAAGGTCGGAACGAGATATGTCAATGTGTTAGCACGATTAGAAGACCTGGACAAGGAGGGGAAAAGGCTGCTGGAGCTCGCTGACGGAGAAGAGATTTTGATTCCTGGTGTTGGCAGGAGCGGCTTTGATATCAGTGCCAAGACTTGGCCATGGAGAGCAGGGTACTTCGAGGCCATCATGGGCTGTGCCAAAGCAGCAGAGCATCTGGACGGCATGGTATTGGATCAGACACGAGGAATGGTCTTTCCAAAAGATGTCATGATTGGACCAAGTAATCCTGATCCAAGACCTACGCCACCATACATGAAAGCAGCGCCAAGAGAAGAGGACTGCATAGCTCCCTTCCCAGCGCCCGAAACATTTTATATGCGAGTGCTCACCGGACGCGGCTTCACTACCGGCCAAAAGCTTGATGCCGCTCTGAGCTACGCGAACTGGCTTGAATTCAAGGGATTGAATGAGGCTGCATTGGAGATGTACAAATGGGGTGTCGACATCGCAGCTGCGGCATTGCCTAATGGTGTCCAACCTGGAGACATTCTTGATGTGAAAACATCTACTCTCAAGGAAGGTGCACGAGACATCACGCCCAACTTGCTTCGTGCTACCACAGGCTTGGCCATACACCATGCCAGAACCGGGAGGGTTTCAGAGTCGCTACCGATATTAATCTCCGTCTTACGCGCTCGCCGAACGGCGCCAATCTCACCTTTCCCAGAGCCCGAACCGACTAAGCCTGGGTTCAGTCTCTGGAACTTACTCTTCGTACCTCCCAAGTTTCCGGACCCACCACCTTCAGGCGACATCCCTCTGATACGCACTTCATCCGAGCCAAGCTGTTCTGATTCGGAGTTGATGCTATATATTGGCGAGATCATCTTCGCCTCCAGCAGTCAGAGTATCTTTGAAAGGCACGCTGCTGAAGAAGGCGTAGCGTGGACAAAACAGGCTGTGACCATAGCAGATGCACAACTCGCGAAGCCTAGTCTAGCGTCGGCATCTGACCAGGAGAGCGAAAAGGAGAAGATAAAGTGCAAAGAGTGCTTGCTAACTGGTGTGGGCAACTGGGAGGTCATGCTGCAACGTTTGGCGGATCAAGAACAGCCTGTGACGAAGTCCAGCAGCTGGAAGTTCTGGCAAAAGAGCAGCGCTGGAGAAGACGACAAGAAGTCAAGCGTCGAAGAAGATCAGAAGACCGTTGAACGGCTGCGAGAGCGTATCATTCGTGATGGTCTTCGTGACCAAGTCATCAGAGCTGGCTCGCAGACCGGCATCTGGTTCGGTTGATAGAGCGCCACCTTTCCGACCTATGCATATTGTACAAAGAGACGACCATCTTGCACGAGATACGACAGATTGCGAATCTTGTGAACCCTTTCACAAGATGCAGCGCCAACAACACTACATCTTCGAATGTCGCCCATGTTGCGTTCCGATCTTCAACCATGTCTCACACAGCTCAGCAAGAAATCTTTGCCATTCGGCCCAGCGAACAGACTTGCTTATCATGGGCTCGTGGTGACAGCTGTCCACTAGGGATTAACTGCCGACGCCCACACCATTTTTGTCCCACCATCGTCTGGCGCACTTTGCCCTCTTCGTCACCTCGTATGCCAGGCGACCATGAACCTGATGTTCGAGCACCCGATCATGCAAAGCAATTGAAAAGCACAAGATGCCCTCTATGGCCATCATATCTTTGTCCATGGTCAGCTCCAGAACTATGTCCATACGCACACGAAACGACACGAGACGCAGAAAGGAGTATGACAATGCAAGAAGCCGCGAGGATGCTATGCGAGCAAGGCAAGTTTGAGACAGTGGTAAAATTCCAGTGTCGCGGATGTCAGAAATCCTTCGACTCTATGCAAGATGCGGCCAAGCATCATAAGGGCTGCTGGAAGAGACGAGTGAAGAATGTCGTGGGGAAATCAACAGATGGAAGAGTGGAGAGATTGGAGGTCTTCGAGAGGATGAAAAGGGAGGAAAAGCCAGCGTTGAAGCCTCTCAGAGACCTCATCAATGATGCGTGGAGGGACATTGTGGAAGCTGATCAGCAAGGCATGTGGCCCGACAATGAAGACTTGAGGAGAGCTGCGAGGGAACATAGCCTGCGCAATAAGGGTAAGATTAGGCTGATGGAGTAGCGATACTGCAACTCACTTGGGTTTATCATCAACATGGGCCTCAACCACTGGAGCTGTTCTTTCGTCATCGGGCTCCTACTGTAACTCATGCTTTACTAGCAAACAGGTTCAAAGACGAATCTTGAGACTGTGTCTTCGATCGATGTTCCGCCGTAAGTACAAAGACCCGATGATCACGATGCTTTGACTACTCATGAACATGGCAAACGAGCAGAGAGGTACAAAATAGCCGCCATGCAATCTCATCTTACATTCACCCAAACAGTCGATCGCCTTCACTATCATGAGTCTGCAAGACGGTGAACAGAGACTCGCCGCCATCCCAAGCGATAGCCTTTTCCTCGAAGCCAACACATCCGCCACCGACCCAGACAAGAACTGTCCCGTCTGCTTTCTACCAAAAGACCCCTGTCTTTGTCAAATGTCTTTAGAAGAATCACTTGTAACGTTTGGTGAATCTATATCAAAGGATGACTTCAAGGATAAATGGGTTGGCAAGTTCCAAGAACATCTCACCTCGTTCCCAAGACCAATTACTGCTACCGAAAGTCAAAGTGACTGGTGCAACCAGGCTCTCGATCTACTCCTTGAATTCCGCAAGGAGGCTGCAAGGTGAAGCAACCTGATGACACTTTCCACTCATGGCTGACCATAGCGTTACAGAAACGGAATTAGGCCCACTGACTTCCCAGACTGGCCAGATGGTGTCACTTTGGTTGATGAGAAGTATCCTTGGACGTACCAAATCGAGAGGAATGCGCGTTCGGGAGCAGCACTAGTGGTGCGTGTCGTGGCGAGGGTACTGAAGCTGTACGAGACGTGGAAAGACGGCAATCCAGTGCCAGATCAATATGCGGAGGTTTATGGTCAATTCTCAGAAGAGGGAAGGGCGAGATGGGAGGAGGTGGGTGACAAGTTCAGGAGTTTGAAAAGTGTCAGGAGTGCGAATCCATAGGTAATGATTATAGGATAATATGCTTCATAGAAGCAGAGGATACGACCACGGGACTTTGATGATCCTTCGTTAAATTCTGATTCATTTCTCCGCTTTTCATCCTGATCGTCGCAACATCTGCTTAGCACACGGTCTACGACAAACTCCTCAAAGCCTCCTTGGTATCATACTCGTACTCCAAGTCCCCGTGAACATAACCCGCAGAAGTCGGCATAGTAACCAACCAAGCCCTATCTAACGCCTCCAAGACTTCCTCAGGTAAACACCCCTTCTCCAAATCCTTCAAATTCTGCTCAAGTTGAGTCTGACTCGAGACCCCAATCACAATCCCATCTTTTCCACCCTCCTTCATGTTCAGGTTCGAATGGTTCGTCAACCACCGAAACGCAACCTCTAGAAGCGTTAGTCCATGCTTCTTAGCCACTGGCTCAACAATCTCAAGGGCCTTGAAATTTGCGTCATTGAAATATTTCTTCCGATAAGTATCTCCTACCAGACCATCAACATTTGAGAAACGTCCTTCTGTGGGGATAGTATCGATAGAGTATTTTCCAGAAAACAAACCGCCAGCTATAGGGTTATAGACAACGATCTCTAAACCATAGCGTCGACAAGCTGGAATGAGTTCGGGTTCGATGGAGCGGGAGATGGCATTGTACATGACTTGGTAAATCTATCAAATTGTCAGTATAATGCCGGAACCGAGTTTGGGGTTGACTGAGATTTATACTGTTGGCTGAACCCATCCATTCGCTTTACAAAGCATAACGATTTCTGCGACTTCAAAAGCAGCATAATTAGAAAGACCTAATTGCTTGAATTTTCCTTGTTTATATAGCTCGTTGCATTTCTTGAGAGGTTCTTGGAATGGTGTCGTTCGATCAGCTCGACGGAGGTAGAAGATATCGACCGAGTCGGCCCCGAGCTCGGAAAGGGACGTATTGAGCTCCTTTTCGACTCTTTCTGCTTTATGTGCGCCGTAGGTCTCGTCTCCAGCATTGTAAGGATACCATTTTGTGGCGAGTTTCAGGCCTCGTTCTTTCCAGCGAGCGGCTCGGGTGAAAGATTCTTGCTGGCCACCGACGTAGCAGCGGGCGGTGTCGATCTCGTTATAGCCTTGTGTTTGGAAGTGGTCTAGGATTTCGTTGTATGTGTCGAGTGAGGTTATGCGAGCTCCTGTCGATGGGTCTGGTCCAAAATTCATGGTTCCCAGGATGACTCTAGGCTTCTGCGCAGCTCCGTTGGTGACGGAAGTCATGGCTGTGTCCGTGAGCTTCAAACGAGCGTCAAGCGGGATGTACATTGCTAAGTGAAGTTCGATCGGCATTCGAAGGTATATATCGTCCACGAGCGGCACGTCCAGATGGCGCGGGCGCAGATCTCCCAATTTAGTAAGAATGACCGGATTTGTCCTTTCCAGGAAATTTTACTCGGAGCTAATGCAGGTGTAGAGCTGCCGCAGCCATGCATTTTTGAGAATGAGAGCATATAAACTTCAGGTACAGAAGGTTGCCGAAAGCTCCTGCAGCTCTCAAGTCAGGCGTCAGGACCAGGACACAAGATCGTCCATATCAGACTCACCCTCACCATGCCTCCCACCCACATGAGAGCACAAGTTATTGAGTCGTTCAACACACCTTACGTTCTAACGACAGTAAACGTACCACAAATCAAAGACCCAAACGATGTCCTGATCAAGCTCCATGCAGCCGGCTACTGCCATACCGACGGTATGATGTGCGCAGGAGCATGCAAACCAGATCCGTCAAAGTTTCCACACATCAACTCCCATGAGATCGCTGGAGAGATTGTCGCCTTACACGAAAGTCCTTCGAGATACGCAGCAGAATACCAAATTGGACAAAGAGTGATCTCGACGGGAAGACCCTTTCATCCTTGTGGAGAGTGCTTCGAGTGTGTTGACACAACGCGACCCGACCACGATGATGGATATTCGATCGTTTGCCCACACTGCGAGTTCAATGGTATGAGCAAAGATGGAGGGTTCGCAGAGTTTGTTGTAGTCGATGCGAGGCAGCTTGCGAGAATCCCGGACAACATTCTTGCCAGCAACGCCGCACCTCTGAGCTGCGCGGGCATTACGATCTATGGTGCTTTGAAACGGACAGGCATTCAGTCTGGGCAGCGGGTAGCGATCATCGGAGCTGGAGGAGGATTGGGTCACCTTGGTCTGCAATTCGCTGATGCATTAGGATTCCGCACTTTGGGCGTGGACGCTGCTGACGGACCACTGGAACTTGCGAAATCTTTGGGTACAAAGGCAGCTATCGTTGATGCTCGAAGTGCTGATGGCGAAGAGATCAAGTTACAAATGGGCAAGGAAGATGGCAAGTCGCATCGAGACGAGATGGGAGTAGACGCGGCCGTGATTTTGGTGGAGAGCCAAGCAGGATTCGACTTCGGCTTCAACCTTGTCAAGAATCATGGCACTGTCGTGGTCGTGTCGTATGGCGAGAAAGGCTTTCGAGTGTCATCTCGAGATCTCGTGTATCGAGATATTCGTATCGTTGGCACCATCCTCGGCTCCATCAAGACGCTGCGAGAGATGATGGAAGTGGTCGCAAAGCACAATGTGAAGCCAGTCACAACTGTGTTCCCGTTTGAGAAGCTCAATGAGCTTGTCGATGAGTATCATAAAGGCAAAGGCGGCAAATTTGTCGTGGAGATGGCCAGGTCGACATAGATCCCTTGGGGGCATCTGCAAAGCCTGGTGAAATGATTGGCAACAGTCTTCTCTGCTATACAGAGCTCAAAAAGTCCTTGTGAGTGCTTGATGTCTCGGAGATGGCTCATGAATCCAGCGGCCGACGTCGCCTTCAGCTTCCGTGTTTGGTGTTGTTGGGCCGAGCTACCCGGCGCAGAACTTTTCTTGGCCCACTTTCCGATCCACCCTGCTATCAGCAATATCTTCAGAGGCGCGAGATCATTCGTCGTCTGTCGCCATTGTCTGCAGACGACTGTGCAGGGCGTGAGAAACTGCAGCAATCGTCTCTGGTCGCATGTCGGCAACTTGTAGATCCTGTCCATGCTCGATAGCGGCCGAAATTTAGTGTTGAGCTTGGTACATTCTTGTCAATCCTTATAGTGCTTGTTATGCCTTGTCGTTGTTTGACGTACGCATTCCAATCTGTGCTTTTCGTACCTTTCGTCGATCATGGCCGGGCCTGATGATGTTGCTGTCGATGTCGATGAGCAACCGAGGGTCGATGAGAAGCAGGTGTACCATCATGCTTCAGAACAGTCGTCAATCCAGGAAGAGATAGGCAAACGGAAATCGGCGCGGAAGACTGGAAGCATCATCACGATCATCGGCTCAGCATTAGCCAATCTGTCAGATGGCTATCAGCAGAACTTGGCATCCTCGACGAATGTGGTGTTCAAGCACCTCCTTGGAAGCGATGTCTACACGTCTTCAATCCAGACCCGCATATCGAATGCCTTGCTCGTCGGCGCTGTGATCGGCATTCTGGTCTTTGGCTACACGTCCGACCGGTTTTCTCGCAAAGGTGGAATGCTCGTAACATCTGGATTAGTGATCGTTGGATCCCTCATGTCAACCTTGGCATTCCAAGTGCAGGGTGATCATGCAATGCTATGGTATCTTACCATTGCTCGCGGTGCTGCAGGCGTTGGAGTGGGTGGTGAATATCCAACATCGTCAGCTGCAGCACTCGAGGGCTCCAATGAACACTTCGATGCAAAGAGAGGTCCTATCCAGGTGATGATCTCGACCTTAATGGCAACAAGCGGGAGTGCCATTTGCACCTTCGTGTATTTGATGGGTCTGATTGGCAGCCACAATGGACTGAAAGTGGGTTTCCATGCGATGTACGCCGTTTCCACAATCTTACCCTGTCTCGTGGTGCTGGCGAGGTGGAGAATGCAGGACGGCAGGTTATTCGAAAAGAGCAACTTCCAGAACCGAAAGATCCCTTGGAAGCTCTTGCTGAAAAAATACTGGTTGCGCGTCATCGGCACATCATCAGCTTTCTTCCTGTACGATTTTGTGAACTGTAAGTGATCAAGTCAACTGATCGACCGCCGAATGCTAATAGGTCCTAGTCCCAAACTCAATTATGTCCTCAGTGATCATCAACTCGCTTGTGCCAGGCAAGAATGTCAGAACAGTGGCGCTATGGCAATTGTACCTGGCACTGATGCCGATTCCAGGAGTCTTGGTCGGAGCTTGGTTAGTGAATCGCATCGGACGCAGATGGACTGGCATCACAGGCTTCCTTGGTGGATATGTGGTATGCGGCTTCATCATTGGAGGTCTATACGACAAACTCACCAAGGATGCCCTCCCAGCTTTTGTAGTGCTCTACGGCCTGCTGCAGGCCTTTGGCCATATGGGACCAGGCGCTACGATCGGTCTGATCTCGTGCGAGGCGTTCCCTACTGCGGCTCGAGGCATGGGATATGGTATGGCTGCTGGCTTTGGCAAAGCAGGTGCTGCGGTTGGAACGCAGGTTTTTACTCCGATTCGTGCAGCGGCTGGGCCGTCAAGCACCTTCTATGTCGCTGGAGGTATCGGCATCGTGGCATCGGCCATATATTACTTCTTGCCTGAAGGCAATCATGCCGAGCTCGAGAAGGCCGACGAGGAGTTTGAGAGACTTATGGCAGTCGAAGGACACTAGAGAACTGCTGCTTGTGCTCTTGATTAGTGACAGATCAACGACCGACACAGTCGCTGTGGTATGCCGTATCCGCAGATAGACTCGATTGACAGCCTCCATCCTCATTTCGATATGCCGTGGTTTTATTGGGATCACTAATATCGAACAGGAAGGCGTCTAGGCAGCAGCGTGAGGTCGAGGAGCGGATTGGCGGAGGGGAAAAACTGAGGAGCGTTGACAGCAATGTGTTTACGGATGCAAGATCCATTGTAACCATGTGATAGGCAGGCCGAAGCACTGGTATTACGAGGGTGAGGACTTCAGAAAGGAGCGACTGAGGAGAGTCATTCACATAGCCGGCCGAACAGCCGGGCCGAGCCGGTTGCTCCGCTCGGGGGGAAGTCCAGAACGCCTGCTTGCCTCCTTCATGCTTCTGTCCAACTATCATCATCTCATATCAACGCCAAACTTCTACTTGAATACGCGCATACAAGACGACTCCTTCGTCTCTGGGACCCTGGCTCTTGTCCCCACGCAAGGAGTGACATTGACTTTGGCCATGACCTAGGAGCCATGTACAGCGGTGACCGACTCCGAGCTATGCTGCTGGTCCTCAGGCAAACACTTGCGGAATTCTAACATGTCTGGCGGGCCATTACTCACTCATATGAAGGCTCAGTCATTGACGGTCATCGCATTAGAGTCGTTGCGGCATATAAACCTGATCCGACGACAGTCTCTCGGAATTAGCTGGCTCCCAAATTTGACAGCACCACCTGCGACGAACCCATACAAGCTACCAGCCCGAAGCTGAAGGCAACACCTGCGCTCGCCCACGGATTCACGAAAATCCCGATAGATGTCAACATTTGCATGGAGCTTATCTGACCAATGGGCTCACTGCAGGCCCGGTCGTGATGAGTGCGTTCATCTCGATACAGTCGATGCAGCTTGTCTAAGACGTTTCGACTTATCGACCGGAATAGAGGAAATTGTGATTGATTCCAGGACTTGGTCTAAGAGCTGTATCAAATACAGGCATGACTGAGTATAATTTGTGTTCCGATTCATGACCGATGCCGGAGCCATCGACCGCTCTCCAAACCTGTCAGTGACCGCTCCACAGCCGGTCCATCGTCCAATCTGGCACCTCTGGTGTACGATACTGAGAATGATGCTTGTCTACCGCTTTTGTCCAGTTCAGCCACTGATGCTGCACCGCAAACCTTCGGGCTGACTCAAAGTTCCGGCACTGCTTATGTCGAGCAAAGTCGGCGACATCTCCATCATTAGACTTGAGATACGGCTTGACACGGACATCGGCTTCACACATGATGAACTGTCTGAGCGCATCCACGCAGTGGCTAAGATGCGTTTCAACCACATCCGTTTGACTTTCGTCCCAAGATATCGAGTCCACAGATCGGTAGTATTCATAGTTGAAATATAAACCTTGATGGATAAGGTGAAGGCAGTGGAGCTGATGAACGAACTCCAGTCCCGCAATGTAGCCATCATAAGGTGCGTCGGGGTCATCTTTGGCAAGCACCATCAGATGTCGATCTGGATCCAAGTCGAAATCTGCGGCATACTCTACTGGAACAAGCATGTTTCGAACTTGGCTCTGTCAGCAATTTCTTCGCTAGGTGAAGAGAGGAACTTACTGTACACTCCAAGATCTGCCCATCTCTCGGTGGTCTCGTCACCAGCTACTTTCGCAGCCTTTGTGAAAGCGTTCGGTGGCTCAAATGCATTGAATTGCTCGGTGTGCAAGCTGCGGTCTATGCTTTGCAAGAACGCTGAGCTTGGGTCGTTTGCGGAAGGACCAGAGCTGGAATTTTCAGATGGTATTACAACAAGCAATACCACCGCCGCCGTCAACAGGTTTGAGAAGAAGAGAACAGGCCAGAACATGGATGTCTTGATGCCATCAGGCTTGCGTGCTGCTTTGTAGTCCAACAATGTCTCTTCGTCAGAGGCGTCACTGTCCTGATACTTCGACATTGGTAATGCTATGAGGAGCGTCTGGGCCTGCATCAACACACTTCATGTTGCAGAGGGGCGAAACGATCAGGCGCGCCAGACTGCGAGCTATGCCTTGCTCTCAGACTCTCGACCGGCCCCAAGACCGTCGATCGGCAATGCTCTCTTCGCGATGGTTGGTGATCAGGCTGAGGGCCTCATGGATAAAAACATCACTCGACACTGGTTACCAGGGTAGGCCTCAAAATCAGAGCGCCAGCCATTGATACGCACAGGCTTTAGCACGACCCAACATCCCTGCAAATTCTCGGGGAATGTCACGCAACTTCAAACGAAAGCACCCAGGGCAGACCACTCTTATGCAACGTTCCTAAATGACCGCATTTGGCCGTCGTATAGTTCATGAATACACCGAACGACGAACGACGCGCGAAGGATCGAACAATCAAATCCGGCCTTGTCTTCAACCTACATGGCTATGCTTCAACCAATCCGCCGTTTGGTCCAGCAGCTCAGCTGCTCCCTCAGGAAGAGGATTCTCAAACACTCCATGTGGTTTCTGGAGCCTATCAACTCTCTCGTTATCCTCATCGCTCATCTGATGCGATTCTTTCCATCGCACGATGTCATCCCATCGACGGCATTGACGCTGTAGCATGAAGTCTGCCATTGGAGTGCTGTAATGCTCTACCCAGGTGAAAGTATGAACATCCAAGGAAAAGGTGCACATCAACTCCTGTCTTAGGATGTCAATACAATGTCGAATATGTGGCATGTGGCCTGGATGAGTAGTTCCGTTTGGCCTGGTCAAATCATCAGCAGAAATGCCTATAGCGACCACGTCTTTCTCCACTCACCAATAATACTCGCTGAACACCGTCTGGCGTACCGCATTCAGGCAGTGAAGGAGATGGAACCCATTCATCTTGCCAACGTACATCTCTTCATCAGAAAACGGCCACTGCACCGAGGTTTCGACATTCTTGCCAAGGTGGACGATGTCTTGTCTGCTGAGCAGTATGGGATTCGACATGGAGATGCCATGCCAGGCTGCATCGACTTCTGGTGACGGATCTTGTCGCCAGATATTCGTTGCATTGTCCCATAGGCTACCATCAGGAATCATCCGGTCCAGATGGAGATCGATGTTTTTGTATATCGGTGCTTCAGATTGTCGTCAGTCAGCCTCAGGAGGAGCCCTTTGATGCCGGATCTCTTACAGAAGGTGTTGAGCTCGGCAATCAGGTGAACTGGAGAGTGGTTGATGTTCATGAGTGGACTAGGCAGAAGCACTGCTACCACAATGCTCATGATCCACGCGAGTGGAAACCATGAGACCCAGAAAGTATGGCCTCGATCGCATTGTCTTGATGGCGCAAGTTCTAGTGCTATGGAGTCTTCGCTGATATTCTGTGGCGGCGAATTCTGTGATAGCAGAGCGTACTTTGGCTCATCTCGATACAACATCTTCGCGACTTTTGGTTGTGCGCACAACTTGATGGTAGATTGTTCCTACGGGCATTGAGCGTTCTGGCATCGCTTAATCTTGCGTACTGCTGTCAACAGACTACGTCATTGTCCCCTCGGGCGATTGCTCGTAAGGTGAGCTTCCAGACCGTACGCGTCCCTCGGCAAATGGCAAACTGATGTTGGGAATGGTTAACGATTAGATTGCTCTAGATTAAACTCAGCCCATATCAACCAGTTCGGATCCCGTGTACGCCTACTTTCCGTGCATCTTTGACTCAATAAACGATATCGACCTATTCCATGTTCCACGTGTCCCGGGCTTGGGAAAGACTAGCCTTGCAAACAACTCTAGTTACCGATTACATGAGTGGGCGGCCTCTCGATCACTGTCAAAACAGCTCTCTGCGGTACTTCGCTCGGTCTACGACAACGCAATGGGATCGATGCTACAACGCCTCAGGGTCGTGGGCGCTGAATCGCGAAGTCTGAGGGATAGCAATTCGCAAAATCGATCGTCAACCATTGGCAAGATCGATCATGCTCTTGCTGCAACTCCAGCTCGTCAATATACATTCCTGTCTCGATGGACGACGACATCATTGAGGCCGCTTCTAACACGTCAATCGGTTGAGCTAATAGTCAGAATGGTTTCAGACTGGAATCGAGAATCGTGAAGCACCAAATTGACGAGTATATAGGCGAGGCTGAATCTCAAGAATCACACATGCCATTCCCAGCCTCGCAGCAAATCTTCGAGTGACAGTCAGCTAGCTTTGCATTCAGACAAACGATACATTTCACTCTTTCCCAACCAAGATGCGTTCTATCACCATTGTCCTCCTCGGTGCTGGCCTCGCCTTGGCTGCTCCGACAGGTAAGCACTTTCACCTAAGCTTTGGTTGTTGCCAATACTGACAACCTCTACAGCCCCAAGAGACCTTGTCCGTCGTGCCAAGGACTCTGATGATGGAGGGTACTATGGCGCCGAGTTAGCATTCAAAGGCGACCAGAACGTCAAACGTGCTAAGGACTCTGATGACGGTGGTTACTACGGTGCTGAACTGGCCTTCAAGGGCGATCAGAAAGTCAAACGCGCCAAGGACTCTGACGACGGCGGCTACTACGGCGCCGAGTTGGCATTCAAAGGCGATCAGAATGTCAAGCGTGCTAAGGACTCTGACGACGGTGGCTACTACGGTGCTGAGCTCGCCTTCAAAGGCGACCAGCATGTTAAGCGTGCTAAGGACTCCGACGATGGCGGGTACTATGGCGCTGAGCTGGCTTTCAAGGGTGACCAGAATGAGAAACGTGCGAAGGACTCCGACGATGGTGGTTACTACGGCGCGGAACTTGCTTTCAAGGGCGACCAGAACTGAGCAGAGGTATTGTGAATAAAGCTCGGGTATTGTTGTATGCTAGGTTCGATCCTGCCTTCTGGTTCCAACAACCAGAGGCCTCTCGATAGTGGGGACAAGCATATCTGCCTGTATCTGGTGTCGATCCATCTATCCAATGAAGTGCACACGTGTGTCGCAACGCATGTTCGATGCAGTATCGTCCACCTTTGAGTATACAATCTCTTAGGGTTGACTCGTGGAAAAGGCGGGAGATACAGACTCTACGCTCTAGACCACCACCATCACGTAACCCTACAGGACTCCCTGCTGTCTGATATCTCGGGACATTGCTCTGCGGAGTTCCGCGCGTCAAGGTCAAAGTGGATGCATAGTAGTTGAGAACACAAAGAGCAGAAATGAGTATGAGCGCTACCATTGCTCAATAGACTAGTCTGCAACCAACTGGCGGGGATAGATTGGTCGCAAGATCTGGAGCTCTCTAAGTAGCGTCTTCATTCCAACCTTTCAGACCCCATGCCTCGCCTTGATCAGGTCAGCAGCTTTCTCAGCAACAGCATAAACGGTATGGACAAGTCTCGCAGAAGGTAGCAGAGGAAAGATTGATGAGTCCACAACGCTCAGCCTCTCCACTCCATATACCAACAATTGATCGTTCACAACACCGCCGAGCTCAAGCGGCATCATTGAACATGCTCCGCTCTGGTGTGAACATGTCGGAAGTAGAGCGTGTTTCTCGATCAAAGCAGCAACGATATCACTGTTCTCCGTGCCGGGACTGACTTCTTCAGGACCTAAAGTCTTCATGGTTGGCGTATTAAAATATTCGCGGGTGAAGTTGACCATGGCGTGTATGAGGAGTCGATCGGCTGGGTTTGCAAGTGTATTATAGTCGACGAGTGGACCTAGCTGCGGGTCCGAGATGTTCAAAGTGATCGTGCCTCGCGAAAGTGGCTTTTGCAGAAGATTAATGATGTTACCTCCTGCGCCGTTGAAAGGAAACTCCATGACAGCGCTTTCGCTGCTGCGCAATTGCTCTAGTAAGATCTTGAGCTGCGCGGCGAAGCCTGATCGAGACGTTGCCTCGTATGCGTTTGGCAGATAGCTCGAGGCATCTTGCTCGGATATGTTCGCTAGAATGCTTGCAGCATCGTGGCTTATCTGAGACAGAGACAGAAACGCGGCGTTGTTACCATGAGCCTGGAGCAAAGGACCTGTGTGATTCAGATCATATTGGCGCTTTGCTTCCTCGTAGAAAGTGCGGTTGGCAATCAAGTCTTGTGGACCGGGATCGGAGACTCTCGTGAGATTCCACTTCATAGCTACTGTAGGCGTATCTTGAAAGTTTAAGCCAACCCCGGGCAAGTCATGTATAACCTCGATCTATATGTTGAATGGTCAGTGAAGTCGAAATCGAAAGAAGGTAACGAACTTACCTCCGCTTCCTCGAGCATTTCCCGAGGGCCAACACCAGATTTGTGCAGCAAGTTTGGGCTGAAAATAGGGCCAGCAGCAATGATCACCTCACGCTTGGCGTTCACCGATATCAAATTGCCTTCGGAGTCCCGACGGCTCTTGAACTGCACACCACTGGCTTTCTTGCCATCGAAAGACACCCTTTCAACCTTGGTGCCGGTCAACAACAGCAGATTCGCCCTTTCTCTCACAGGGTCGTAATAAGCTGTTTTCGCGGAACTTCTCGTTTGCGTTGCTGGATCTTGGCTATTGGGCGTCCAGACCACACCCACACTGGTACCACCGTTGGCTTCCTCCTGGAAAGTAATGCTCTTGTCCTTCATCTCTGAAAATGCGGTCCGAAAGGTCTTCTGATGTGCCCACTCCCAAGGTGGAAGGCTGCTGTGGACAGGACCTTGTACGCCCCACGCTGATTCGTCCCAGCTGAAGCCGAACTGCTGAGCAGCAGATCTTTCTGGCGGTGTGAAGTTGGAACTTTTGATGAAGTATCTCATCCTCAGTCAGCAGAGGAACTCAGTCTCGGCCTTGTTTCAACTCACGGGAAGAGTGCGTCCCAGTTCCAACCTTTATTCCCAAGTTGCTCCCATGCATCGTAGTCGGCTCTTGAGCCTCTATTGAAGTACATGCCATTGATCACGCTACCGCCTCCGACCGTGGACGCCACATTTATGGGATAGATTGCGTTGCCCAATTTCTCCACGGGTGCTATCGGAAAGCTGTAAAATAGGCGTCTGATGTCCTCATCGTGCTGAATGGCCTCGAAGTTGTAGAAGTTCTCATTCTGCGGAATCAAGAATGAAGCGTTGTTTTCGAGATATCCGTGCTCGACTACCAGGACCTTTACTGCTGGATTTTCGGTCAGGCGATTGGCGACGACAAGTCCAGCGGCACCACCGCCGACGATAATGAAGTCAAAAGCAGTTCCAACACTATCGAAATGGTTGAGCTCGAGGCATCGAGCGAATTGCATGTGGCAACAGCCAAGAAATGAGAACAAAACTGCATTCAGCCTGAAATGCATCATTTTCGCGACAATGCAGGACGGACAGAAGGGACGGGCTCGATTGAGAGCTGCTTGATCGCGGCGAGTGCATGATCCATATCGAGTCGCGGAGCCGGTCCTGCACTCTACAGCTATGCTTCGAGGAGCGAAAGCTACACCGTGCGTCAAAGTGCATCAAGGCGGCCTCTCGATCTTCTTGGGCTAGAATAGGCTTTTCGGGAAGCTCATCAGTGATGGTTGATTGAGATTCGTGTTGTAGATTCTCAACAAGAACAAGCAACATGGCATGCGGTCGACCCATGGGGCGGACTCATCTGTGATCCGTCCAGGCTTTTTCGCCGCGGAACGCTCAGACATCGTCTGTTCAAGAGCTGCGTCGCGTCGGTACTTGAGCATCTAGGATAGTCCGAGCTCCATGGAACCTCGTGTGCTACTGAGGTATTCCTCTGCAACATCGTCAGAAATCGGCCCATAGAGGCCAGATCATCAGTCATGCCCTGCCTCGTAAGCAAGGGCTATAGGCGCATCAAGTCCACAAGCCCTAGATGATCAGCCGCATAGTAGAGAAGCGTTTAGGGACGTATTGTGGTGCTCTATTCTGTGCGAGCAAGGAGTGTCGAGCACGTGTTTCTGCTGAGCGCTCTGTTTGATTCGGGCCTTCGGAATCCTGGTCAGCCGCTGCAGACTTCTTGTATGGCGCCATTCAGCATACCAGATTCGGCAATTTGATCTCGTTCATCGCGAACTTTGCCAATTGATGTTGGTCGTGACGCGTGTGTAGAGGATGAAAAGCTCCGCTTTCCTTTGTTCTTATCGAGACTTGGAGCGGAAGCCTGCCGCTGGACCCCGTCGTTGCCGAGCCAATGACTTCAGTCCAAGCAG
This sequence comes from Pseudocercospora pini-densiflorae CBS 125139, assembly GCA_000504365.2. Classification (NCBI taxonomy): domain Eukaryota; kingdom Fungi; phylum Ascomycota; class Dothideomycetes; order Mycosphaerellales; family Mycosphaerellaceae; genus Pseudocercospora; species Pseudocercospora pini-densiflorae. The sequence goes on along the minus strand of AWYD02004553.1, from coordinate 22,179 downwards.
AACCCCCGGACCTCGCCCTCTGTCCTGTCTGCTTTCTTCGCTGACATCAACAACACCAAAACTGCGTGTCAATCTAACAATACCTACGACACCTTCATGACTTCCCAGACGCCTTTGAAGTCCTCGTCAGGATGATAGCCCAAGCAAGGCAACTCATAGACATCTGCGGAAATGTGTAGACCGAGGTCGAAAAAAGAACAGGCCAGACTGCGGTGTAGGATGCAGAAGGCCACATGCGCAACGACTAGCGCACTAAGCAAAGAGAAATGATATTCACGTACCTTCTACTACCACCAGCCGCGATGAATGTACGACTTCGCGGAATCTTCGTCGCAAAGAGACATTGATTCGCTCGCTGTCGCACAATTGACTAAGCATATAGTCGCGACTATCGGGGCATAAGCTCTCTGCAAAGGCGGCTAAATCCTTCGTAGACCAAGTCCGAACGGCTACCACCAGCCTTAGAAAAGAGCTTGTGCGACATTGTTATGACACTCATAACGTAGCGGGCAGGGTCATATCAAGTTCAGGCCGCGTCGACTATCCTCTATGACTGACGATAAACTGATCCTCTACGACTGTCCAAGTCGTTTCGGCACAGGAACATGCTGGTCGCCCAATGTCTGGAAAAGTACTTGGGAGCTAATCAGTATACATCCAACCCGAACTGACAGATTGAGTAGCTCGCCTCCTACTCAACTACAAAATGATCCCCTACGAAACGAGATGGATCCACGGTCCAGACATAATGCCACTCTTCTGGTCCTTCGGCATACAACCTCATAAACCAGGCACGGCTCTGAACCCCTACACAATTCCTGTCATCAAACTCCTCCAAAAGCATGGAGGGACTTACATCATGGAATCTTCAGCCATAGCCCACAAACTCGAAGAATTGTATCCGAATCCCTCTCTTCATTTGGACCACCCTGTCCCTGCCCGAGTTTAGAAGCTCTGGACAAGAATCCTCCTCTCCCTCTCCCCGGTACTCGTCCCTAGAATGCCGAGGGAATGTCTCTCAGGTCCGACGATAGCTTATCATCAGAATGCTCGAAAGGCGACCTACGGCATGACACTAGAAGAATACGAAGCAAAATTCGGAGGAGAGAAAGCTTGGGAGAAAGCACAGCCTCATCTGGAGGAACTAGGTAAAGTATTGAGGGACGATGAAAGTGGACCTTTCTGTCTAGGACAGGAAGTGAGGTATGCAGATTTCCTCGTAGTGGGACTCTTGGAATGGTGTAGATGTCTAGGGGGAGATTGTTTGGGTAGGGTGTATGAGGTGGATGGGTCGTTCGAGAAACTCTATGAGGCTTGTGGAGAATGGTTAGAGAGAAACGATCATTGAGGTAGAAAGGAACGAAGTCGGGTCTAGGTAGTCGATGGGTTTCGGTTCAGCTGATTTCTATACCCTCAACAAACACTTCCTCAGCTCCACCTCTCAAAGTCACGAAATTTGTACCTCGCCAGAGAGTGAGCGGCATATTCACGCTCTTATACGAGTTACCAGTCGTTGGTAACGTGACGGTACTGTTCAAGATCCTATTCACAGTCACATCCAGTTCCACCTCTTGCGTTTCATTATTCTTATACCTCAACATCGCATCAACGCTCCCTTTGCTCTTTGCATAAATTCCCGAGAATGCAATGCTCGACGTGCTATTCCTGGTAGCTATTACAGTACCATTCGGCGTAGCCTTCGAATCCTCATCGAAAGCGATCGCAGCAGCATCAGGCAATGCATCAGCAGCATAATAGAAAGGACCGGTATTCGCAGGGACCCAGAGTTGGACTTCACTGACGCCGACAGCTTTGCCTGGTTGACCTGTGAATCTGATGTTCAGAGTGTAGATTTCTTTTGTGCCGTTGAAAGATATAACATTAATGTCGTTCGCTATGCCGTGAGAAACGAATTCGGTGTCTTTCGCAAAGAGATTGCCTGCACCATCTGTGATTTCGATGGCGGCTGGGACTGCGACCGCGCCGTTCTGTTTCTGCTTGGTATCGTCGAAGATGGCGAGGACGACGCCTGTCACGTTACGTGGTCGCTGTAATGCGATTGTGAGAGTGTCGCTTGGATTTGGGGGTTCTTGGTAATTTGACCATCGATTAGTTGGGACTTCGTCGTAGTAGAGAGCGCCATCGTTGGCTTGGTTAACGTCGTTGTCTTGCCAGGTGAAGGTTGCGGAGGCTTTAGGCCAGCCATTGCTACCAAGAGGATTGGCAGCGATATTGACATCGACTGGTAAGTCCTCAGCGACTAAGTCGTTGTTCGGCAGTGGGATGTTTACTTTCAGGTTGGGACCATTGTGGATCTTCTCGCCGTTTGCAAAGACAGTCAGGCCTGATCCATTCTTGTACTTCGTTCCGTCCTTGTCAAAAAGGATTGTTAGAAGCATCCCGTGATATGCCACATTCTCAAGCGCAAAGTACGACCAGCTGTCCGGGATGATTGGGTTGAGCTCCAGAATACTGTCAGCGCGAGGCACGATTCCAATGACACCAGTAACGACGTTGTTGATGTAAGTTGAATGCATGTAGTGCTCAGAATGGTTTGGCGAATCTTGAGACCAACCATCCTGCTCAGGGTAGTGCGATTCTGCGACATACGGTTTTCCATCCTTGTACTGCGTCAATGCGAAGTTGTGCAGAGACTCGATATATTGTTCCGCCGTCAGGCCGCCCATACGATAAATTGCCGCCAGCGACTGGATAGTGTGAGCTGTCGAGTACGGCCAGTTCTGTCCATTCCACCAGCAGCATCCCGAAATCGTCGCATTGAAGTATGGATTGTGTACTTCGAGCGTCGGAGGAGCATAAGTCGTGTTGAAGATATCCTTGTCGTACAACGCATGAACCGTAGAATTGGTATAATTCTCAGAAAGGGCTATCCCAAATCGGAATGGAAAGAAGCCAACCTCCTCCCTGCCATCGACTTGTCCTGCTCCAGGCTCGCCCGACTTGATATTGTCGACGAAGAAAGCTTGTGACGTGTTCCATAAGTGCGTGATCATGGACTGCTTCAAGGCATCTGCTTTCTGAGTATACTCCTGTGCGAGCGAGACATTGCCGACCGCATTCGCCACAGTCGCAATGGCCTCTGCGTTGGCAACCATATACGCATTGTGACTTGGACGATGCGTATTCGGACCATGATAGATGATATTGTCGGGATTGCCACCACCAAGCGCAGCATCAGCAATGTATCCAGGCAGACTATGCTCTTGAGCATCGAACTCAGGCGTGTAGTAATAAAGTCCGACAGAGGAGTCAAAGACGTTGTCCCATTCATGCCACATTCGCAGCAGGCCGTCCAACTGGCTTTCTATGAAAGCAGTGTTGCCAGTCACATTTGCGGCCCCAACAGCAGCGTACTGAATCCACTGTGTGTATTGATTGGAGTAGCCTGGTCCTCGCGTCCAGATCTGAGTGAAGTCTTGAGAGTACCGGTTGCTTCGCAGCCAACGCGCTTCCTCGAGCTGATGCCCTGCTGCAGCATTGATGGTGCTGAATGCGCCTGCATACCCCACAGATCCACTGTAGAACTCCGTGATCACGTAGCCTGTCCCGGCAGTGGCATAAAGCAGGTGTCGTTGAAGTGCTGTAAATCGATAATAATAGACATCTTCGATCGCCTTGTCGGGGAGGTCGATGTAAGGAATGTTCTCTTTCAGGAACGATTTTCCAAAGTAGCTCGCAATCGGCGCATCGTGATCTAGGAAATTGTTGCCAGTGAGATTTGTATTTCGTGGCGATGGTGGTCCTTGTGCTGAAGACGAACGAAATTGCGATACCAGTGCAAGCAAAACTGCAAGCAAAGGCATCGTGTCAGCCAAGGCATTCCCAAAGGTGCGATCATGGAAGATGTGGAGTGTAGAATAGTGTTATAGTCGTTCGAATGCAACCTTAAGTGACGTCGATCCAGCGACGAAGGATGCAGAGGCTTTCCTGTGGGCTTATTGATCCAGCTGCACTATTTTCAGCTGCGAATGTCGCATTCGATGTGCAAGCAAGCAGGCTGGCCGAATTGATGGTCGAGCTGCACCGGCGCTGATCAGCTCAAGCATCTGCTCACGATTCTCAACGGCGCCTAAAGATGTGAGACAGGAATTTGACAAAAGACATCAACGAGACGAATTGTTAAAGATGCTTCGAAGAAAGTTAGTCAGCTCTCGCTTGTGCCTTTGGGGAGAAGGTTTGGAGATGAGCGACGATCCCTGCACTCCACATCCCGGGGTTGCATTGAGTTATAGAAGATTGATGCAAGAGGTCGTCCTCATTCATGTAGAGCAAGAGCCTCAGGAACGACAAAGACATGACTCTAGAATGGCCGCAGTGTGAAAAGCGTGGTGCTGATTGAAAGCATGGCGGCGCTAGCGTGCTTTGGCGGTGCTAGATTTGACCTAACCATGTTTGGAAAGCTGGCGGTTCTGGCTTGGTAGCGATCATATCCACCTTGCGGTAGCCTGGTGGTGTTTGCAGCAGGAACAGGATTAGGAGCACGTCAGATCTCCAGCGGTACCATGCAGGTACGAGAGTGACGCCTTGTGAGGTCCATCGGCGAGGAGGTAGCACCGCCAAAGTGCGTAGGCACTGAATTCGCTGATCTCGCACCGCCATCACCATATCTCGGCCTTAGCATTGATCATTGACGACTTGAAACACAACAAGCCCGTCCACGCTTGCACCGCCAGAGATTTTGTCGATGTGATACGGAGGCAGTCTTATAAAGATGGCGACTGGCCACCATGGAAGATCTTGCAAGCGTTACAACCATATCTGCGATCGTAACAACCTTGGCACTTACCATTCCATTCGCGCATGGTTGAAACAGGCTCAGTCCTCAAACACAAGAGTACGCGACTTCGAAAGTCATCCAGACATTTCTGGTGCGTAAGCCGACATTGCTTATCCATTTCAACGTTGCTAATGAGAGAAGCAGTCGCAAAAGCACAAACTGATCAGTAACCCTTGGCCGACACCGATGAGCTCATCTGCTGTTGTGGAAGTCGAATGTGTCGGCTGCCGGAACAAGTTTCGATCTGATCAGCTGGAAGGCCACTACCGGACGAATCAACGTTGCAAAGAAAAGTGTATCGCGGCCATATGCGGTAGCAGTAGTGCTCAGGGTAGAGGAAATGGATCAAGCCATAGGAGAGGAAATGACTCGCAGTACCTTGTCGGCATAGGGGGACAGTTCCAGCAAGGCCAGAGATAGCATCGGTGGGGGGAGGTAGCGCGCCGGATCGCATCGAAGTAGTGAGATTGACACTAGAGCCGGCGGTTTTGACGTCCTTGTAGAGGCAGACGCAAGTGGCATATTCTTACAATACCTAGGAAGTGTTCCAAAAAAACAACTCCTGCAGCACAAATTCCAACAAGCATCCATTCTTGCATGGTGCATCACACCAAGTCATGTCGTCATAAACCGTGCGCCGCTGCGCTTCAAGAGTCGTCATAGTAGCGGCGTTGCCGTCGCAACCAGAATTCATTGTACGTGGAGTAGTCTCGCCTCCCACTCAACCCAAGCTGTCCAGCAACGTTGACATAGCCTTCAGCATTCTTCTTTCCAGTCTTGGCGACTTTCTTGACAATATCCTCATCACTCTCCCAAGGAGTGCGACAGAATGGGCATGGCACGTTGCCATTCGTCTTCGTTGCGGCCCACTGCGCGAAGCACTCCTTGTGGATGTTGTTTCCGCATGCAGCTTTGCAGTACACGATCTCTTCATTGGCGTTCTCTGGCTCGAAGTCGACACAGCAGATCGGGCATTCGCCTTCGAGAGGCTTTCGATTGCCATCTTTCTGTGTTTCGTCCCCGGTCTCGGTGGGCAGTGGAGGTGCTTTCTCAAAGATTTCGCGCAGTTCTGAAGAGATAAATGCGAGCTGATACTCCAAGTCGGCGCGCACGCGAAGTACGCGAGCCAGAGCATAGACAACGTGCTTGCACTGATTGCCTTTCTTGGCGTGCGGGCAGTCGCAAGAAGGCTTCCTGTCGATGGTAATGGTGTAGATGTTGCCTGTTGTGCCGGCAATTGACAAAGTCTCGGTGGGGTGGCGTCTGCTCTCTTCAACAGTCTCATCAGGTGCATGCCGCTGTCTGTCGATGACAAACATGCGTTGGGTCAGGGCACGACTGCGAATCTCGTGGTAGGTAGTTGGAGCATGAGGTCGCCACCGCTTGAGTCGCTTCTCCTCGTCCTTGGACTTTGCCTTCTTCTTAGCAGGCTTAGCATTAGCATCGTCGTCATCTGGCCCTACACTCTTTCGTTTGCCTTTGCGCTTCTTTGGCGTGTCTTCCGTCAAGTCGATTGGTGCGTTGCGCTGGCCACGACGCGGCTTGGGTTGCTGTTGAGCTGGCGGCGTAGGCATAGGCGCGTAAGAACTACTTCCATAGACGTTATTCGCCGCTGAGCCATACGAATATGATGTACCATACGGCGCATACGCGCTCCCGTACTCGACGCCCATTGTGCTTGTGGTGGTAGTTGGGAAGCGTGAAGCTCTTCTGTTGTGACAGAAGGAGGTCGCGTCTGTCAGGGTTCGGGTTCGGAGATTACGTCACCAAGTAAGGTTCGTCGGCAGTCGCGCGATCATATGAGCTCTCCTAGAAATTGAGAGCAACAGATTGATGCGGCGTGCCATGCAAGTGTAGAATTGCAGAAGATTTTGAGAGATGAGCCATGTGAGCTGGAGCCTGCGTTAGTCGCTTCACATGCAAATATTCCATTCCGGTCGTCGTCGGAAGAGCACACTCGAGCGCTTCACATCGAGTTGAGGCTGAGAGCTTGTGTAGAGCCTCACCTTTGAAGACTCGCCCAGATTCCATGTCTGTCCTGATTCCATTGCGCATCGAGTAGCACAAGAAATCAAGTTCATGCTGAGTGCTAGCCCTAAGGTGTCGCAACTGTGGATTCGGGCAGCTTGTTGTCGACAAACCACTCCTTCAATATTCTCTGGTTCTCTCCCGAAATCATGGCGGCGTTGATCTGAGCGGTTGTACAGTTCAAGCCTCCGTTCCACCCGTGACCATTGAGCTCGAGTATGATGTTGGCGACATAGCTGACAGGGTACTCGCCATTCCAATCGCTGTCAAATTCCGCGTCTGCTTGTGCCTGCTCTACACTATCTTCGCGCGTCTTGAGTCTGTTGCTGAAGACGCCTTTACATGCTTGTTTACCACGACTGCCGTCAATCCAGACGCCATCACCTCCATCTTGCTGACTGTCAAGCACAATTTTCACGATCCCATCCGGTGCTTCTTTCCATGCAGATTCTGTGAGGTCGTAGTATTGAGCCACCATGATTTTGTTGTACCATATATCCGCAAACTCTTCTCGGACCTGCCGATTCTGCATGTGTAGTAAGCCTGGCTGATCGTTCCACAGATCGTCCGCAAGATGTCCATTTGCTACGGAACAGTAGATGTGATTGCGCAACTCGGCAGGCAACTCTAGGAAGCGACATCGTGTTGTTGATGGCGTTTGTTCGTCGCGAGTGGTTGCTGACATGGTCTGAGATCTGCTCATCATGTAAGCTAGCATGTCGGATAGAATGTCCAACATGGCGAATGCTGTGTATCATGTTGTGAAGGGTGAAAGGGCGATGCAGTGTTGTGAAAGTCGAACAGCTGATGGAGTCATGCTTCGAATGCTTGGCAAGCGCGCAGGTCATCAAGGCAGCTTCTCGCGTGCTCTCTCCTTCTGCTTTCGGTATCGACAGCGACTTCATTTGTACTTCTATCATGCGGCTAAAGCATCATTCCCGTGCCCAGGGGCGATTATTGATCATTTATCCTCGGTATGGCATTGGGCCATGAGCTCCACCTGAGCGGAGGAACAGTCTGTCCCGACTCCGTGGCCATGGCGCATATCCACTATAAGTACAACGACTGCTCCCACAATTGGCTTCTCAAAGACACATCATATCACTTTAGCTGCGAGAGCTTTTCAAGAGCTGACTTGTCTCACTTCGACCAGCGCATATGCAGATGCAGATGCAGAAGCAGAAGCAGAAGCATGAGCACAGCTTGCTCACTATTCTGCCCAGGACCTCTGTCCGGTACAGACGCATAGCTAACAATGCTTTCTGCATCACAGCTGCCTGTCTCAAGACTGCTGCCGGGCCATGTCTGGAGTTTACTCGGAGCAGGCTTTGACCAACATTCAGCTCGAGAAATGCCGCAATATTGGACCATGCTGCTTTCACGCTTTCCCGAACCACGATCTCAAGCCATCAGCATGTTCTGAGAACCACCATAGGCACATCGACTGATAACGTCTTCCTTCAAAGCTCACCTGATCTGGCCACCAGAGATCCAGAAGAGCCGGACTCCACGATGGAACAGCCATGCGAACGCCTCCTGCACCCCAGCTTCTTCTCCGCACATGGCGCATGACTAGACCTGAATGTTGTACATGGTCACCTTTCCTATTGGACGTGCTCTGAATACAAGATCGAAGTACCTCACGAACACACGGTACTTCTCCCTGTTTCTGGCGATACTTTTGAATACTCTCGACCTGACATTGGCTATGAGCTCGCTTATGCCTGCTAAGCATCATGACTTGCACGTGGCATGCAGACGAGGATATGCTAGAGCATCTATTAGACGAATCCGGGCTTCGCGGTGGATCTGGACTGGGAGGTACTCTTGCCACCAGCGTTGCTCACTCGCCGTCCAAGAGTAATGCCCGCGCGGCGTTCGAGGAGCCTCAGGAGTTGACTCGAGCCTGTCGACATATCAAAGGTGAACAACCTGTATCCGACTTAGTGCTGTTTGCAGGCTCTTCCATCTGACACGTTCCCCTCTTGTAGGCCAGAGGCTAGATTGAACGGCTGCGAGCATATAGGTCCCTGCCCAACTCCTTGCAGCAGTTTCTGTGCAAGTCTCCATCTTTACACCTTTCGGATTTGTCTCAGAAAGTCACAATCATGGCTGATCACAACGAGAAAGGCGTTCTCGAGCGTGTTGAAACCAGCTCAGAAACAGGAACTCCAACCGCTCAATACCGGAACCCACTCGAGAAGACTGATACAAATGAGACCCTCCTAGCCTCGGTCGACATCGACAACCACCAGGCATTCAAGGGTGATGATTCCGACGGCAAAGTAGCATGGAACCTGAAACGCCTGCTGGTTTGTGCTTTCCTCGCCATGTTGTACACTGGTCAGTCTGAGATTCCCACTTGTGAAATGACAGCTGCTAATAACTCCACAGGATCGCAAATTCCTCTCTACTTCTCGGGCGCTGCCCTCAGCTTGATTGCAGAGGATCTTGATGCAGCAAACGTCATTGGCTGGCTTCCGGTAGCAAACACCCTCGCCATTGCCGCTGTATGCCCCTTCGTCGGCTACCTGCAAGATCTCTTCGGCAAGCGATATATCGCCCTGTTCGGTGCCACACTGCTGGTAGTAGGCTGCATACTGCTCGGAACCGCTCACCAGCTCGGCCAAGCACTTGCCGGCATGGCTCTTGCTGGTGCTGGTGCCGGCGTCGGCGAACTCACAGGTCTCGCAGGTCTCGCGGAGATTGTCCCAGTCAAGCAGAGAGGCTATTCCTTGACCATCTTGACTGCCTTCGTGCTGCCCTTCTGCCCATACGTCATGTACACTGAGCTCTTCACCACTCGTGGATCTCACCCAACTTGGCGCTGGGGCATTTGGATCTCCTTGATCTACAACGCAGTCACCCTAGTCGGATTGGCCGTCTTCTACTTCCCTCACGCACACGTCCGTGCTGAAGGCATGCAATTCAAGCAAGTTCTGAAGCGGATCGACTACGTTGGAGGCTTCCTTTCCATCACCGGCCTGACGCTCTTCCTTGTTGCTCTGCAGGCAGGTGGCTACAATCATCCTTGGGAGTCGGCGTACGTGCTCTGCACTCTCCTCTTCGGCATCGCTCTTCTCTGTGCCTGGATCGTGTGGGAGTGGAAGTTCGCCAAGCACCCCATGGTTCCAAAGGAGCTCTTCCTTGGTCAGCGTGTCGTTGGCTTTGCATTTGCCGTTGCATTCGTCGCTGGCATGAACTTCTTCAGCTTGCTCAACTTTTGGCCATTGACGATCCGCTCAGTCTGGACTCCATCACCTGTAGCAATTGGCTACCGTGGCCTGCCTGTCGGTCTGTCAACCGCTGTCGGAGCGATCTTCTGGGTATGTGTCCGAAATGCTTAACACATGTGTTGCATGTTCGCGTTACTAACGATGAGTCTAGTGCGGCCTGCTTTCGTACTTCCCTGCGAACTGCAACTACATCTTGTTCGCTGCATCACTCATGCTCACAGCTTTCGGAGGCTCTCTTGCAAGCATGAACCCCAACAATGTTTACCAGAGCGTTACGCTGGCGTCGCTTGCAGCATTCGGTCTGGGTGGCGTGATTGTTCCTGCAGCTACGGTGGCCATGATCGCTTGCCCAGATGCGCTCATCACCACCTGCGCTGCTCTCTCGCTGTCAGTGCGAGCCGTCGGTGGTGCCATCGGGTATAGTATCTACTACTCGATTTTCACGAAGAACCTGACGGCGAACCTGCCAAAGCTTGTTGGAGAGTACGCAGTAAAGGCGGGCTTGCCATTGACCAGTGCAGAGCTTTTCGTTGGCACTTTCTTGACAACACCGACACCTGAAGCTCTTGCGAAAGTCCCTGGGCTTACACCACAAGTCATCGCAGCCGCAACTACTGGTGCTCAGTGGGCGTACGCCAACGCACTGCACTTGGTCTGGTAAGTGTTCACACGCCTCTTAGATCATGAGCTCGAACTAACGTCGTCAACAGGTACACTTCGATCGCCTTCGGAACTTGTGCAATGATCTGCTCTTTGTGCATCCCGAACACTAGGAAGTACCAGACAAACAGAATCGCTGTGGCGATCTAAGGAAGTCTCGGGACCGATATGTGTTGATACCTCAGTAATGAATATACGCCAGCGAGCAAGTGCTCGCGTGACACCCATTCTTAAGATCTTCGCACCTTCCCTAAAAGTCATTGCATCTCCAAAGCTAGACTAAGTAAGTATCTAGTATCTACATTATGGAGAGCTTGTGGCTTGGATTGCCCAATCGGGCGATGTCAGTGACTTCTAGATCGACTCGTCCGTTCGGGAGGATCATCGTCATCGCCCAGAGTTTCGACAGCCACAAATCTACAAAACTAAAATGAATGTCACTCGTACACGCAATGCATCACTACTGCCGCAGCAAAGGAAGGAGGAGAGCGCTTTTGTTCGTTGTATCGTAATAAGCATGATAATCCTTCCTTCCACAGGTCGAATCCTTCATTCCTGAGCCGAAAATCGCTATGCAATCTCTAATCCAATACCGCCGCCTCAAAACCCGCGTTTCGAAAACAAGAAACCAATACGAACTATCCCACCAATCTTCCCAATCCTCTTCAAGCCCGAAACAAAAGAATAAAGAAGACGACGGCTCCATCCTGATCACACCCGAATTCGACCCAACAGATGACTCCATCTCTCCTCGAACCTGGTCCCCATTCCACCGCTACCGCGCCTTCTGTATAATCTGGCTCTTAGTATTCACCCAAGGCTGGATATCAACCTGCGACTCTAACGTCACCGGTCCCGCATCAAAAGACTATCACGTTTCCGAAACAGCACAAACCCTCGCCACAGGATTATTCTTCGTAGGACTCGCGCTCGGAGCTCTTTTCGCTGGGCCACTATCAGAGACGTTTGGAAGGAATCCGGTGTATTTGTGTTCTACGTTCGGGCTACTTTGTTTTACCTTAGGAGCAGCGTTATCGAGGAATTTCGCTAGTGAGTTGGTGACAAGATTTCTCGGAGGTCTGAGTTCTAGTCCGACGTTGAGTGTTTACGGCGGTACACTTGCGGATTTGTTTTCTGATGAGGAGAGAAAGGCGAGATGGCCGTTGTTTGCTTTGAGTCCGTTATTGGGACCTGTGCTGGCCCCGCTGGTGGGAGGATGGATTCATGATGCTGGAACTGATTGGAGATGGACGTTATGGATTGGTCTGACGTTTGGTGGTGCGGCGTTTCTATTAGCGCTGGTGGTGCTGCCGGAGACCTTCAGTCCGATTCTGTTGTTTTGGAAGGCGAAGCATCTGAGGAAGATTTCTGGGAATGATGCGTACGTGGCGCCTATTGAGAGAGGCGAACCGCTGGTGAAGAGGTTGAGGACGAATTTAACGAGACCTGCGACATTCTTCACCACTGAAGCGATCGTGATTTTCCTGGGAGCGTATCTGGTGTTGATCTTTGTGATCAATTTCAGCTTTTTGAGTGGACTGGATTTCATCTTTACGATGAAGTATGACCTTTCGCCTGGGATTACGGCTCTGGCTTTCGTCAGTATTGCCATTGGAGTGCTCATTGATGTCAGCATGACGCCGCTGTACAATCGACTGGCAAACAGAGTGCATCGCAGACAGTGTCGAGCTTTTGTCAAGAGGAAGGAAGTCAACACGAGTACCTCTGATCTGGAGTCCGTCGCATCAAATACTGCCGATCACACCACAGCAGTGGAGACTATGCAGGATATCCCACCTGAGCTGAGTCTCATTCGAGCAGCAATCGCTGCGCCCTTCTTACCCACATCGCTCTTTTGGCTAGGTTGGACAAACTACGCATCGATCAATCCCGCGAGTGGATATGCTGCTACAGTGGTCTTCGGATACGCGCTCTCGGCGATATTTATTTCGAGCTACCAGTACATCATTTCGAGCTACGAGACATATTCGTCTTCTGCACTAGCCAGTATCACTATGGCCAGGTATATTGTAAGCGCTGGAATGGTGGTCGCTACTCGGCCGATGTATAAAGGCATTGGAGTTCATTGGACCATGACGATTCTTGGAACATTGGCTCTGCTTCTGGTACCAGTTCCTTGGATGCTTTTGAGATATGGGCATCATGTGCGAGCGAAGAGCAAGTTTGCCAGCAGTGTTGGATGAACTCAGCGTACTCTTGCCTGCTGCAGCATTGCAAATCTGACGTTCTCAGCACTTGAGCTGAGTAGTACCTGTCAGGAACGGAAGAACAAGGACAGTGGCCGTCTGCTCCACTGATCTGCATCAGAAACGCGAAGTTTCCGAACGTAGCCACCTCAGCCGGGTTGCGTATTCCAGGGCCTTGCGGCGGTATTCGCCAGAGAGGTCTGGCCGACTAGGAAGACTTTTTCAATCCCATAGTCCGAAGACCTGCCAACGAGCCTGGTCTGCCTTGCTGGTAGCCGAGTCCGGGGAACATCGAAAGCATCGTGGACTCAGCGAGGCTACGAAGTTCGTTTGGCGGTGGGACGATGGTTTTCATACTCCTTCGCAGATCTTTCGTGTAATTCGATTTCCAGATTCTGGATACTCCTAACGTCAGGATGGGGTCCGGGATTGATGAAGATCAGGTGGGAGGGCTCGCGGCACTCATGGGCGGTGCTGTAATGAGGGAGAACAGGGGTTGGAAATTCGGAGACCATTAAAGATCGTTACTGATAATTTTGGAGATGACTGGCAGTAACTTGGGCCGTCAGTATTCTCGAAGGATAGCCTTGTGAACTGGATCAGCAATAGGTAGAGCCCTCACTTGTTCTGAGTTTTGGAGGAATGTCAGGATGACTGCGCTGGAGCACCTGGGAGTATTTGACTCTGCATCCATGATCGACCGAGCCGGACATTCTTCTTTTGAGCTCACTTCATGTTTCAGTCTTATTGCTTCTGCATGCTTGGGTGTCAATTTCGCCAAGTTCAGCTTCTTCACTGCCATAAGCTGCCAAGATGGCCTGGTGCGAGCAGCATAGGGCACTTCCAGCGGCTGAAACGCGTGATCGCGAAGCTGTCGCGAATGTCAAGAGAGATCTGCGGGCTTGAAATATCGAACGATAGTGCTATGCGCGCATGCCTTTACTTCTTGCTCTGCGACAAGGACAATCTCGTCGCCGCGACCCAGTAACCCGGAGACCAGCTATCGTTCATGGCAAAAGAAAGTGGCCAAGCACGTGGACGCCTGGTCCGGGGTGCAGCGGCGAGCTACGATCTAGCCTTGCTACTGCACGGCATGATGCATCCGGCGAGACGATATCGTATCGTTATAGGATGATAGATGTTTGTCGGCGAGGTGCGCTGAGGAGAAGGTAGACACAACTATCGCAGAGATGGTGGTAAGGTTGGCGCTATGCTTGATGTGGCGAAAAAGATGGGCCCCATCCTGGTCCGCTTCCACGACAACCATCAACCTGAACTCTTCTTCTCTTTACCTCAAAGTCAGAAACTTCACGGCATCAACGTCGTGTCGAAGGAATCTGTCCGTCTGACCGCAGGATGACTCTGCAAGTAGCCGCGGGCTCAGAAAGCGCAAATCCGCGCAAGACAAGGATTGCTCGGGAGAAGTTCTCGAACAGAAATGGTCGACGCCGCAGCCAAGCAGCCAAGCACGGAAAATGCTTCGCTTGGTGACACAGTTGCGTGCGAATGGTCAGCATCCCTTCCTTATCAGTACTCGACCTTGGCGCAAGGCCAGATGCGAAGAACTATCAGCCCTGAAAAATTGGTAAAGGACGATTTCATATATATCAGCCTGCTGCCTTCCTGGTCGAGCACTGCTTAAGCACTATTGCTGCAGCATATCGACAAGACTCGAAGAATGGGTTATTCAACGTGGGTCCACAAAGCCAATGCGGCGGTCGCGAAGAGCGCGGTCGGTCGCTACTTCCGGCTTGAAGGCAGCGGACATGTATGACTGATGAAGCACACTATTTCGTTTCTGCACAATACTGACAAGATGGACGCAGCGCAAGGAGAGAAAAGGCACATACTTCTTCACCGAGGTTCGAGCAGGTCTGGCTACCTTCTTTGCCATGGCTTACATCATCTCGGTCAATGCCAATATCGTTTCTCAGTCCGGAGGAACTTGTGTATGCGACTACGCCAATTCTAGCGATGGAGTATGTGACACCGATGTGGACTATATGCTCTGCGTGCAAGAAATCAATCGAGATCTGATTACTGGAACTGCGGCTATCTCTGCTTTAACGAGTGTCTGCATGGGACTATTCGCCAACTTGCCAATCGCCGTTGCGCCTGGAATGGGATTGAATGCATACTTTGCTTTCAACGTCGTTGGCTATCATGGAACTGGTACCATTCCGTACACCACCGCGCTTACTGCTGTCTTTGCTGAAGGATTCATCTTCGTCGCCCTGACCATCCTTGGTCTCCGACAATGGCTGGCAAGAGCAATCCCACACAGCATCAAGATGGCAACCACAGTCGGCATTGGACTTTTCTTGACTTTGATTGGCCTTACATATAGTGCCGGCATTGGTCTTGTGCAGGGCGCGTCATCTACGCCACTTGAGCTTGCAGGCTGTTCCGCGGCTTTCTTCGACGAAGAAACCGGTCTATGCCCAAGTAGTCAGAAGATGAGGAGTCCTACGATGTGGATCGGCATCTTTCTGTCTGGCATCATGACTGTCTTCCTTATGATGTTCCGTGTCAAAGGCGCGATCATCATCGGAATCCTGCTTGTCAGCATCATTTCCTGGCCACGCCCTACAGCTGTCACTTATTTCCCCTACACTGAGACCGGAGACTCAGCATTCGACTTTTTCAAGCAGGTCGTCACTTTCCGCCCAATCAAAAATGTCCTTGCTGTTCAGGACTGGAACGTCAGCGACCACGCCGGCCAATTTGTGATCGCGCTGATCACTTTTCTGTATGTCGACATCATGGACTGTACCGGCTGCCTATATGCCATGGCCGACTACTGCGGCATGGTGGACAAGGAAACCCAGGACTTCGAAGGATCTGCGATCGCCTACACTGTTGATGCTATGGGCATCACTATTGGATCGCTTTTCGGCACATCACCCGTTACTGCCTACATCGAGTCTGGTGCAGGCATCTCAGAAGGTGGTCGTACTGGTCTTACCGCCATCATCACAGGCATTTGCTTCTTCATTTCCATCTTCTTCGCACCAATTTTCGCATCGATCCCTCCATGGGCCACAGGTTGCACACTTGTGATCGTGGGTGCGCTGATGTCGAAAGCTGCCGCCGACATCAACTGGTCTTACATGGGAGATGCAGTCCCTGCTTTCCTTACCATTGCTCTGATGCCCTTCACATACTCCATTGCCTATGGTCTAATCGGCGGCATCATGTCTTACATCGTGCTCAACGTGGGCGTCTGGATCGCGGAGAAAGCCACTGGAAACAGAATCAAGCCCAAGGACAAAGAGCTCAAAGAGCCTTGGACTATGAAGGGCGGTCTTCTTCCGTTATGGCTCAAGCGCGCTGCCAGAGGCAAGAAGGATTTTTGGAGGGCTGAGGAGGAGGCGATTGGCACGGAGCACGATAACGCCATCGAAGGTAAGGAGCCAAACGTCCAGGCGGGCGAAATCTCGAAGGATCGGAGTGGCCACAGCAGCGATGACATTCAGCGATCACAAAACGAGAAGCTGTAAGGTATGAGCTCTTGTATTATGTTGCAATGACTAGAACCAGTTTTGTACAGTCAGAACACCCTTCGACTCATGAGAATTCAACTTCCCAGCTTATCAGTCGGCATATCAGCCTTGCACAGGACCTTGCACGATCTCGTGTTGTGATGGTTCATGCGCGATCCTTCGATTTAGCGAGCTTAAGGACATGGGAAATGTGATACACTCGTGCAAGCTTTTAATAAGTGTAGACTACCTCCATTTAGGCCTTTGTGTATTAAGGATTGCGTTCCGTAATAAGATTGTTGTACGTAATAGGATTTTTATTTAGGGTTAGCTTCCGTCTATCCGTATAACTAATTATAAATACTCTACCCTAATCCTTTACCTAAAGGCCTAAAGCTAAACCGTCTTATTTCTTAGTAGTTATAGCTATCTAAATACTAACTTATAATAATAACGAGAACTAATATATCTAATATAAGGAGATTATAGCGCTACTAATTACGAGCTTAACGATAAAAAAAATCTTAGTTAGCTAACGTATATATATCGAGTTATACTAATTCTTACGATATAGCTTTCTATAGCTATCTATCTACCTAAACATACTAATTCTTAATATATCGCTATATAATAAGATAACGCTTAGAGCTTCTTATTCTACTTCTTACGATTAAGTCCTCGTTATCTAAATTTCTATACGACTTCTTATTATACCTATTCTACTATCTATCTAATAAAGCTACTAGAAATACTTCTATAATTTTTACTTAAACTAACTCGAGGCCCTTTATAAGATACTTCTAATCGACTTTCTTACTAGATACGACTACCTATAGTATATTAGTATTAAGTATTATATATTAAGCTAACGCTAGTTATATCTGTCTAATATCTACTTTAACTAATAGTTAAATTAATATATAGAGCTTCGAGCCCTAGTATTTCTTTATATATTTAGATCTTAGTTTATATATCTACGACTTATTCTTATCGAGATATAGCTAGAATATAGATACGACTCTATAGCTAGTACTTCGAGTTAGTTAAGGCCCTTAATATAATATTACTAATACTCTATAATAGATAACTCCGACTTAACTAATCGAGCTAATACTTCTAAGCTTAATTATCGTAGTAACGTATAGCCTAGATCTTCTTATCTAACTAATACTCTAAATATATCTAAGCTAAACTATCGTAGCGAAGAAGATAGTAGCCTTCTATCTTAACTAGAGGGCGATAATAAAGACGAAGAGATAACTACTCTATAGGATCTAGATCTACTAGGAACCTTAAATACGCTAGGTCCTATACTAGGTCCTATACTATCTATCGATAAACGTTATCGCTACTAGTACTAGTATTAGAGTAACTATTATAACTCTAAGAATATACTAGATAATAAGGATAACTACTTAGCTAATTAATACTAGCCGTAACGCTAGTATAATTATACTTCTACTACTCTTCGCCGCCTACGAAATACTAATCGTAACGTTAACTATACTCTACTAAATAATAATAGTATAACTAAGGATAAGGATACTAATATTAAAGAAGAGTTATAGAGCGAGAGGGAGATTAAGCTCGAGAATCGTACTAGTAATACGTCTAATAATAAGGATAGCGATACTTCTATCTAGTATTTAGGTACTTATAGCCTCGTAGAGATAGATAATAAAGAGACTAAAGAGCCTAAGCTAGATACTAGTAGCGAGCGCCGTCTAAGGATAACTAAGAAGGAGAAGTATAAAGCGATTATAGTAGAGATACGTAGACTTAGTATTAATTTTAAGGAGATACTATATATCTAGGATAGTAAGAAGAGTATAAAGATATATCGTAAGTATATCTAAACTATATAGAATCTCTAGCTAAACGAGTATCTAGTTAGTACTATTTAGTTATACGATAAGGTAAAGAACTTAATTAGTAAGAAGTTCTTTAATATCTATAAGCCGGAAGATAGCCTTAATAAGCTACGTAGCCTATCCGAGATATACGATATAATCTATAATATTACCCTAAACTAGTACTATCTACTCGAAGACTTTATACTACTAAATACCCGCTAGAATACTATATAGCGAGTAATATCCTTTAAAGATAAGCGTAATATAATCTAGAAGCGGATCTATATAATTATATATATAGTAGTATATTCGATAGCGATAAAGCGAGTATCCTAGTTACTAAAGAATCTTAGTAAGAAGCCTTATTAATCTAATTTATATACTTACTAACTAACTAACTAGAAATAGGTCTCCTTCTAGTATATATTAGTAACTTACTAGCTTATATCGTCGATACTTTCTATAATATAGGTTTAGTTCCTTTATATAAGATAATCTAGACTCTAATTAAGAAGAATACCGATATCTAGAGATTAAAGATTAAGGAGTAGGCTAAGCTATTTATCTTCTAGCTCTACTACGATAACTTTAACTATTAAGCTAAGAAGAAGAACTAGGACGTTACCGATAATAATAAGTAGGTTAATATAACTAACTCGTATATTATACTATACGAAGACTTTCTAGAAGAAGGCTTAACTTAGGATATATATAACTACTCTAAGCTAGTTATCCCCTAAAGTATTATTAATAATATCGATAACGACGATACGGTTAAGCTAGTTAAGCTATTCTAGATTAACGAAGCTATTATATACGTATTTAGAGATACTATAAAGTTTATCTTTAAAGATACTAAAGATAAGACTACTAGAGAGCTAATAACCCGTCTATAATTTCTAGAGATTAAAAGTAACTTTAAGGGTAAGACGCTAATTCTATTAATACTACTATTATAGAATAATAAGATCTCGAATAAGGGTATACTCCTAGTCTATAATAACCTCTTCTAAACTAACCTTAGACTAAAGCTAGAAGATCTAATATTTACGAAGCGATTAATCCTTATAATAGGCGACTAGCTTACTATAGAGCGTATACTCTATATAATCTTCGGTAGTATCGAGAATAAGGCTCTATATAATAGAAAGTAGTACGTTCTTAGTATACTAGTAATAATATATATATTTATAAACTTCTACTATACCCTATTCCGTATCTACTAGTAGAAGAATAAGGCTAGCGAGAAGCTAAATATCTCTACTTCCTTACTATTAGATATCGACTTCTAGGATATAAAGGAAGTTAATCCTAAATCTACTAAGTTCTTCTATATATAGAGTCTACTTTAGCGTATATTTATTACCTATATTATTACTCTCCTTTACTAGATTCTTATCGACTAGAAGATTATTATAGAAGATATAATAGATCTATCGAAGGGTAAGGAGACTCGTTATAAGGTTATTATATAGGCGATTAAGGCTAAGGTTACTACCTCTAACTATCTCGCTATTATAAAGTAGATCTAATAGCTAATCTTCTTACCTAAGATATAGGATAGTATACTAGATTAGCCTATAGACGAGAGCGTACCTCTAGCTAGTCTAGATACGGCCTTTATATTAATATATAGAATACTAAAGGAGGCCTCTCTCTTCTTTTAACTCCGATATATAGTATAAATAGAAGATATTAGCTATATCCGCTACTACGTTAATTATATAGTACTATACTTTATTAGTACTAGTTAAGGCAATTATAGTCGATTAATAGTATATATATACTATCTCCTTAACGAAGGTAGTATACTAGAGCTATAGAAGGCTATTCTTAGTACCGCTTATATTAATCTATCTAGTAGAAAGGACTATACTATCGCTACTAATAAGATAATCGAATTATATAACTACGACCTATCTAAAGATTATACCTAGCTTAGTAACTCGATATATAACCTTCCTATAGTCTTCGAGAAGGTCGTAATAAACCGTAAGTCTTTTTACCTTATTAAGAGTATATTTAAGGAGAGCTCTAGCGTATAGTATACGAGCTATTATACTAAGAAGGATATTAGTATAAGTATCTTTAATCGCGCTAATAAGATCTATATCGATAGGTTCGCTAAGTAGTAGTATAGTAACTTTATCCTATTAGATAATATCTACGAGACTAGCGTAGATCTAATACCCTCTATTATTACTATATTTAACTTAGTAAACGAGCGATATATAAGAGGCTACGCGACTATATTATATACTAATATATTAGAGGGTCTAGATACTACTATACGATTTAGTAAAGGTAATAATCTTAGTCTAGTCGAAGATACTATACTTAATTAAAAGTAAGATAATATATAGGTCGATATAGTAGATAGCTTTACTTAGATCCTCGAAGACGTAGAGACTCTAGACCTAACTAGTACTAATACTAGTATCGGTTTACTTAGTAGTATAGGTAATACCTTTAGTAGTAAGAGTAGTAGTAACTTCTAAGCTAAATAGGATAGTATATATAATAGCGTATATAATAGAATAGGTAATAGTATATATAATACTAAGAGAGTATCTAACTAATAATAGTAAGCTATTAGAAACTAATAATAGTTAAAGTAAAGTCGACTATTATAGAGTACTAATAATAGTAACTAAATATATATAACTTCGCGTCTATAGCTCTTTCTTCCTTCTTCTTTCTTCTTTAGTAATAGATATTATCTCTACCTTTAATACCTCGCCGTTACTATCGCTATATCTAACTAAGAATTTAACGAGATCGTAGACTTTATACTTAATTTCCTCTCTTCTAGAGTATAGGCGCCTCTACTATAATAATAGTAGTAGTAATAGTAGGACTTCTTAGTTTAGGATATTAATATACTAGACTTATATACTTTCTAACCTTCGAGCTTCGATTTAAGTAATAGCTAATATATCTCTTAGCGTCGTTAATATAGCGCTACTAGCTCTAGCTCTAGTACTATCTCGCTACTCTAGTCTAAGTATATAGATATATCGCTAGTAAGATCGCTTTTACTAAGATCTATCTCCTATCTCTTTACCTACTCTACTATCTACTCCTCTAGCTTCGACTTTAGTAACTATAACTAGGGTACTACTACCGCCGATATCTACTCTAGTACTACTAATATAGGCTTTAAAGAAGAAGAAGAAGAAGGATCTAAGTAGCCTACGTATTATACTATACTATCTAGAGGCTAAAAATACCTACTATTCTAAGTCTATAAAGCTATAGATATAAAGCTTAAACGAGACGTAGATTAGATTAACGTATATTAGCTAGATTAAAGAGATAGATAATAGAGAGCTATATATTCCTATCTATAAGTACTATATCTATTTAGAGTATACTTATTATATATATACTAAGGAGAGTAAGATAGTATATAATAGTAGTACTCTAAATAAGAAGTACGCTCGCTATTAATACTATAGAGTCGCTAACTATAAGTATATAGATACTTAAAATAATACTACTACTATCTCTATCTACTATATATTAGTCTTCTATCTCTTATTCTATAGATCCTTAATTCCTTATTATATAACTATTCTTATTACTTAGTAATATCGCTTTAGTAATAAGATAGAGTATTATTAGTATTCCCTCTAAGTCTATATCTAGTTACTAATATTTACTTAGATAAGATCTATACGCCTTAATCTATCGACTCTATAATAATATACTATTATACTACTAGATAGATATAATCCGCGCGCCTTAATATATCGATTCTATAATAGTATACTATAATTCCGCTAGCTAGGTATTATCTATACGCCTTACTCTATCCGTTTTTTCGATTTCTAAGATCTTTAGGATTTAGATTTTTAGTCGTTTTAAGTAGTATTATCTAAAGAATATATCGTCGAAGAAAAACTCTTATAAAAG
>AWYD02004549.1:0-25709 GCA_000504365.2 Pseudocercospora pini-densiflorae CBS 125139 | reverse complement strand
TCTTCCTTTTTCTAGTAATCTTACTTTTAAAGGATATAAGAAGATCTATAAGGTTTTTACGTTTCTAAATATAGGTATTAAAGGCTTAGCTTTCTATATCTTCTAGTAAGGAAGTATCGAGGTTATCGATAAGTTAAGAGATATAATTAATATTCTACTTTATAGTCTACTAGGTATTAGCTCTATATTCTTAGTCCTAATCTTCGTCTTTATAGACTAAACGCTCCTAGGGACTTATATAGAAGCTACGAGATACTAGTAAGAGGCCTATAGAGTTATTTAGAGTAGTATTATCTTTTCCTTCTTTATCTTACTATAGTTATTCTTCTAGGCTAGTAGGAGCTAGTTAATCCTCTAGAGGGTTAACTTTAGAATTCTTCTCTCTTAATAATAATATACTAGTTCCGCTAGTAGCCTTACTACTTCCTTTAGGAGCTATAATACTAATAAGTAGGTAGTACTATATTATAAGTAGGTATACTAGTTAGAGGTACGTTTAGGTAGCTTTAAGGTACCTCGAAGGGGCCTAGTAGATACTAATAATATAGTTACTACTACTTAGAGGTTATACTTAGTATAGCTATACTTCTAAAAAGGATTAAAAGATAATATTCTATAAGAGAGTAGTATATAGGGAGTATTAATACGAGTAAATAGTAGTCTTAGTATTTAACGATACCGTCTAAAGAATAAATAGTTCTCGAGATAGAAATAGTCGTCTTATTCTATAGTACTAAGAGTTAAATAACTTAAGATTATCTATAGGATATCTTTAGAATATCTTATAGATATCTAGTAAGAATCTCGATAGTATAGAAGAGTATTCTCTTATAAGTATAGTCTTAGAACTATATAAATTTCTATTTCTAATATTAGATAGGCTTTAAAAGAGGTAGAATTTATATAGTTTATACTTTTTTACTTTACTTTACTTATAGATTATCTATTTTTACGATACCGAGGAGGAATTAATAATTAAATTAATAAGAATAACTTAATTTTTAAATAATCTAATTAGGTTAGATTTATTTAGTTTTAATAAAATTAATAGCTTATTATTTATCTAGTTAGTTATTATATAATAAGCTAAAGAGGTATATTATAACTAAGCTAAACCCTATATCCCCTTACTAGAGATAGGGGGTTAATTAGTACTCTTATTACTAGCGTATCCCTACTAATTTGAAAGTAGAGGTTCCGACCGTTCCTCCCAATACTAAGAAACACGTTTTTATCTTTAGCGTGTCACGAGGCTCGACTATAATGCGATTGGCAGGTCTTTTCAATTCTTTTGCAGCCTGTCTTCCAACTCGATTGCCTTCTACTCGGCAAGGGGCAGATTCGCGGACAGTCTTCTTTTCATCCTCCTTGCTTCAGAGCCTGCCGACTCAGGCACTACTGCAGGATACTGACCAATTTCTCTTCGCTTCCGACATGGTGTCACAGCGATTGAAGAACAATTGAGCATCATCTATGCCTCAGTGTGATGTATCGGCTGTTGACTTGCTCCTTACCGATCGCCGAACCTTCCGTTGACTTGAGAGGGCGGCAGTCCACCTGCTTTTTGCATCTTGAGAATACATTTCCTTTTCCTCTCACTCAGACACCGCATTGATATTGCTGACCTTAATTTGAAGAATCTCTAAGAACGAATCCTTCAGAATGTCTATGACACAAGCAGACGTCGACCAGGGCAGGCGTGATGGCTATCCACGACCATTTCCCGACACGCCTGACAATGTGCTTCAGCAATTCAGCATGAAGGGCAAAGTCTCTGCGATTACTGGCGCATCCGATGGAATTGGCTGGGCCGTAGCCGAAACACTGGCCGAAGCAGGAAGCAATCTGGCTCTCATGTACAACAGCAACAATGCTGCTGAGACGAAGGGCAAACAGCTCGCAGAACAGTATGGTATCAAGGTGAAGGCATACCAGCTGCAAGTTTCAGACCCAGTAAAGGTGGAGGAGACTGTCAACCAAATCGTCTCAGACTTCGGGAAAATCGACGTGTTCGTAGCGAATGCCGGTATGGCCAATTCGAAACCAATATTGGAGCAGAGCATCGAGGAGTACAGGCAATTAGTGTCTGTCAATCGTGAGTATGAGCACAAGGGCGCTTCAATTCGAGACTGACATATTATAGTTGACGGTACCTTCTATCAGGCCAAATTCGCAGGACACGTCTTCAAGAAGCAGGGTTTTGGTAATCTCATTCTGACATCCTCGATATCTGCTCATATCGTGAACGTACCGGTCGATCAGCCAGTACGTAAATGGAGTTCGGACCTTTCGAGACTATGATGCTAATTTGAGTAGGTCTACAACGCCACAAAAGCTGCTGTATCACACCTTGGGAAATCCTTGGCACGCGAATGGCGGGAGTTCGCGAGAGTCAACATTGTATCGCCAGGATTCTTTGACACAAAGCTAGGAGCAGCACCACGAGTACAAAATGAAGCATACCGAATGGCTGTTCTGGGAAGGCAAGGACATACGAAGGAGATCAAAGGGTAAGGCTTTCAGCTTTCTTTCGGACGTTGTGCTGACGATCACAGGTTATTCCTCTACCTAGCAAGCGATGCTTCATCGTACCAGACAGGGTCTGACGTGATCATCGACGGAGGATATACATTGCCATAGATATATTCGTACAAGGTGATGTATCTCACCGTTGCAATCAATCTGACTTACTGCCACTCTCTATGATCAAAGCTGCTGCGCTTTCTGCGGCTCCATACATGACGGCCTGGAGATGAGCTCCGATCGGCACAGGAATGATGCTGGCATCAACGACTTTCAAACCGCCTACGCCTTTCACGCGACATTCGCCATTAACAACCTTGCCCATGGACGCCGTTCCAGCCGGGTGGTAGAATGAAGCCAATCCTGCGCGGATCCGCTCGTCGAGCTCAGCATCTGTGGTATTCGCATTCAACACGAGGGCGCCAGATGGTGGCGTTTCGCCGCATATGTATTCCTGCGCAGCCTCGGTGTCCATAATCCTACGAGACAGTCTTACTCCAGCTCTGAGCACCGCCCTGTCTCGCTCCGTACTGAGCCACCTGGGATCCATCAAAGGCGAGTCAGATGAATCGACACTATTTAGCGAGACTGTACCTCGCGAAGAAGGATCCAGTATCGCCACACCAGTCGTGATGTGAGTGCCATCCACAGGTGGCGCGCCTTCACTCAAGGGTATCGAGATATAGTTGATCGTAAGCTCTATGTTGTCTCTTCTAGAGCCTTCAACGCCCTCAGCGCTCCATACTGTCAGCCAATCCATCTGGTTGCCAGCGAAGAACTCCGGTCTGGAGTTCAACTCATGAGAGCCTACCGCAAGGCCTTTCTCTGAATCCCTCAACTTCCAGTAAATGCAACACGAGGCATGATCCCAGAGGTTCCGTCCCACATCTGGTAGGTCGATTACCAACGGAATACCGAACTTTGCGAGCTCCGCTTTTGAACCCACTCCTGACAACATGAGAACCTGCGGAGTTATTATCGCGCCAGTGCTAAGGATGACTTCTCGCCTTGCTTTCAACTCGCGAACGTCCTGGAGCTGAATGCCTATCGCACGACTGTCTTCGATCAAGACCTTTGCTACACTCGCGGCCACCAGCAGCTTGACATTTCCAAGCTTGTACCTGTTGGCTGCATAGCTCCTCTTGCCAGCTGGACTCCAAGATTCGAAAAGTCGACCAAACCCATTCGAACTGCCGCCATTCTGGTCTTCAATATGTGCCAATCCAGCTTCCAATAGTGCCTTTCGCAACGGCTCCTTCAAAGGATATCCACGATCTCCAGCCGAAGGCATGATGGGCCCTGAATAGCCATGCTGTGTATCCAGACCAGACCATGGATATGTCTCGGCCTTTGTAAAGTATGGCAGCAACCCGTCGTAACTCCATCTATCATCGTCTACAAGCTTCGCCCACTCATCGTAGCCTGATCGGTCTCCACGTGTCCAGCCTCCATAGTTCACGGCTGAACCACCTTCAAGCGCTTTACCGACCTGCAGAGGCATTTGACGATTGTTTAATTGAGCTTGCGGAGTCGACATGAAGGTCCTTTTGTATTCGTCGCCAAGAAGCCAGCCTTTCGCTGGCTCTTCCACGTCCGGATCATTGCGAACGTCTTTGCCGGCTTCTACGAGCGCGATCGATAAGTCTGGGAATGCTTCAGCCAATCGAGATGCGACCACACAGGCTGACAATCCACCTCCAGCAACGGTGTAGTCAAAAGTCTCGGACATGGCTGCGGTGTTGAGCACAACTGGCTCGAAGCTGGTCGCGAGGAGGAAGGGCAGCGAGTGACACCGATGATCCACGAGAACCTTTTACCGATCTCTTCAGATATTTCTAGAGATTGTGCCGGTCATATATGGAGTCGAAGACGGATCCTTCATGCTAGCGCGTCATAGGGCGATGGCTTTGACAGCGAGACTCGCAGAGCATGAACCAATGGCGAGCGCACGGAACTTTGACTTTCACGCCGAACCGTCTTTGATGATCCTTCCCATGGTGACCATTGCAGGATCTTGAATGGCAATATCAGCCTCGTCTACATTGGTGAGATGGTCTGCAACCGTCTTCATCGTCTAGAGATCACAAAGGCCAGTCCACGCTACAAGTATCTACGAGCAGCTTTCAGCCAGGCATTGACGTCCTCGTCAATTCCCACGATTTCACAACAATGTCGACGCGCCCGGGAAACATGAGCAATTACGGCTGCCTACGACAATGCCACACCAGAAAAAATCTATGCCGGCAATTGAACAGCTGAAATTCAGTTTCAAACCATAGCGAAATGGTTGGACCACTTCTTCCACGTCCGAGATCGGGTTGGGCATGCAACAGCAAGAAACGTGCGTTGCACAGCGCCTCGCGTGGACGATCATCATACCTTTTCTCTTCATTGAGATATGCACTGTACTATACGGTGCGGCTGTTGTGTGACCAGAATCGGAGTACTCGGAGCTGAGCTTGGCTGGGATCTTCAGCTTCTTTCTACAGAAATTGCAACCTGAGACTTCTCAATAACTTCACCAATTCACTAGCTCAGGGTGAACTCGATGCTACGACTTGTCTTGTCGCTTCTTAGCTACATCTCTTCTTCCACTGCGGCACCGCTCAACGATGGCACTACAACATCGAGGGCTTTGGCCTTATTCGACTACGAAAAGCTAGTGATGAACCCAGACAAACTGCTGGAACTCTCCAAGGATGACGCAGAACCCTTCAGATTTGGAGGCAAGGACCACTTCAACAGCAACCGGAACGTCGCACAAAAGTGCAAGGTCTTTCCTGGAGATAAGGAGTGGCCTTCACTGTCGCAGTGGAAGCTGCTCGATACACTGACCGACGGAGGCTTGCTCCATCCTCAGCCTGTTTCGAGCATTTGCTACAACGAAACCCAAGCTCGTAACACTACTGCTTGTCAAAGCGTTACGGACAACTGGAACGATCTCCGGTGGCACACCAAAAATGCGCTTGAGCTACTCTCGCCGTTCTACGAGGGTAACACTTGCTTGCCACCAACGATCTACGACAGTGGGACCTGTCGCCAAGGAGGCTACTCGACCTACGTGGTCAACGCCAGCAGCGTTCGAGATGTACAACTTGCAATCAACTTCGCTCGTAATACTGGAGTCCGGCTAGTGATCAAGAATACCGGCCACGACTTTGATGGAAAGTCCGGAGGTGCTGAATCTCTGAGCATTTGGATGCACAACCTCAAGAATATGGAGTTTCTTGCATCCTACCAGTCTGCCTCCGGCAGCTACACTGGTTCAGCCGTCAAAGCCGGTGCTGGAGTTCAAGTCGAAGACCTTTATGCCTTTGCGTATGAGTACGGTCATGTTGCAGTAGGAGGTGACTGCAGTACGGTCGGAGTGGTGGGTGGCTACATCCAAGGAGGCGGCCACAGTCCGTTAAGTCCGCTCTTCGGTATGGCCGCCGACCAAGGCCTGGAGTTCCAAGTCGTGCTCGCCAATGGTTCCTTTGTTACTGCTAACGAAGCCGAGAACGCTGACCTCTTCTGGGCACTTCGCGGCGGCGGCGGTGGGTCATACGGCATAGTCACTTCCGTCGTCATCAAGGTCCATCCAGACATTCCCGTTTCGACTGCCAACTTGACCATCAGCACAGTTGATGAAGGCGTCTCTAAAGAAGCATTTTGGAACGCACTCGAAGCTTTCTTGTCTTACTTCCCGCAGTGGGCAGACGATGGACTGTACACATTCTTCTTCATCTGGAACGATGTTCCTTCTGCTGGCGAGTTCACTCTCGATATGGCACCATTCCTTGCTTCCAACAAGACTCTTCCGGAACTTCAGAGCAACCTAAAGCCATGGCTCAGTCAGCTAGAAGCGCTCAATGTTTCTCCGTCGCCTGTCTGGGATCACTTCCCGGACTTCTACACTGCTTGGCTCACGACAGGTCGAGAAACGATGCAGCCACCCAATCAAGCTGTTGCTTCGCGCCTCTGGCCTCGCAACAATTTCAACGA
This sequence comes from Pseudocercospora pini-densiflorae CBS 125139, assembly GCA_000504365.2. Taxonomy (NCBI): domain Eukaryota; kingdom Fungi; phylum Ascomycota; class Dothideomycetes; order Mycosphaerellales; family Mycosphaerellaceae; genus Pseudocercospora; species Pseudocercospora pini-densiflorae. The sequence goes on along the minus strand of AWYD02004549.1, from coordinate 19,202 downwards.
TACTGAGCTGTTCAATGGCACCTTCGACACGATTCGCGCCACAGTAGAGGCAGGCTACAAGACCTTTGGCTACAACATTGCACCTACCCTGGCTCGTGGCGACAACGCCGATGATGCTGTTACTCTAGCATGGCGAGACACTGTCAGCCACATGATGTCCGGAGTCAATTGGCCACTCTATGCGACTCCATCCGAGATCAATACTGCTTGGGACGATTTTGAAGTGTATATGGATCATTGGCGAGAGCTCAGTCCAGGAGCTGGAGCTTATCTCAATGAGGCCGATCGACGGGAGCCTGACTGGCAGACTTCGTTCTGGGGTGAGTACTACCCGAGACTGCTTGAGATCAAGAAGCAGTATGATCCATATGAACTCTTCTACGCTCATCATGCTGTTGGGAGTGAAGGGTGGGAGGTGAGAAGCATTGATGGTCTGCCGAATGAGAACGGCCGTCTGTGCAGAGTGTCGGTCTGATATGCTAGACGTCACGAAGCAATGAAAAAGCAATCTGTGCTCGTGACGAGGCACTGAAGTAGAACTTCTACGTTCATATCGAGTCCTGCTCAAAAAAGATAGATCAACGAAACAACTCAAGAAGCTGACAAGAACTTCCGCAGACCAATCTAGCCGTCTATAGCCGGGTGAAGAAGGTGAGCCGGGACCACCTCTCGGGCCGAAGTGAAGCTTTCCCGTGATAAGCTTGGCCTATCCATTGCTTACCTACTCCACGACCCCAGCATTGTCTCACAGAGCAGCATCTAGCCCTCTGTCGCTACGCAAGACTACGCAGCCTTATCATCACAGACTACTTTCGATTCTTGGCAACCGGTCGGACCGGGCACAAGCTGCGGACCGCGCCTCCAAGAGCTCTTAAGCATACATACAGCAACGCCACTTCAAGACGAAACCAAATCAAATACAGCAGAACCTTGGAGAGCAGAGCAATTTACGTCAGGACGAAGCGACAAACATGAAGCAAGCAAATGGAGTCAACGGCCGCAGCGCCGAAACAAAAGACATGATAATCGAATCAGCCGAAATCCTCCTCCCATCAAAAGACATAGCAGAAGACCTCGCATTCTGGACCTCAGAAACCCTTGGTTTCCGCATGAACCAGATTTACCCAGCAGACAATCCCGCAGTCGTGGCTCTCTCCGGTCACGGCCTCAATCTCCGCCTCGACAAAGCCGCAAAAACATCGCCAGGCACAGTTCGTCTCCTATGCTCTGGACCCGAAGAACGGACTCTCACTTCACCCTCAGGCACACTCGTGGAAATCGCACCAGCAGATATCCGCTTTCCTCAACCTCCAACCCAACACGCCTTCGCAACCCGTCGTCTCAAAGACAGCGACTCCTGGATTATAGGACGCGCAGGAATGCACTACCGAGACTTAATCCCCGACCGTCTAGGCGGAGCAATCATAGCCTCACATATCAGGATACCAGACGCAGGTCCCGTTCCGGACAAGGTACATTACCATGCCGTAGGCTTTCAACTCATATACTGCTATGCAGGTTGGGTGCGTTTGGTATACGAAGATCAAGGACCACCGTTCATTCTTTCGGCCGGAGATTGTGTAATTCAACCACCACAGATTAGGCATCGAGTCTTGGAGAGTAGTGAGAATCTACAGGTTGTGGAGGTGGGGGTTCCGGCGGAACATATTACTACTATTGATTGGGAACTTGAGTTGCCCACAGCTACGAGACGGCCGGAGAGGGAGTGGGAGGGTCAGAGGTTTGTGCACAGTTTGGCTAAGGATGCCACTTGGAGTGCGTGGAGGGTGCCGGGTTTCGAGGCGAGGGATACGGGTGTGGGTGTTGGTACGAAAGGGGTTGCTACTGTGAGGGTGGCGAGGCCGGATGGGTCGAAGCAAGAGGGGGTGGTTACGAGTCATGATTCGGATATCTTGTTTACTTGTGAGTCTGTGATGTGAAATTAATTGATAGATGGATACTGACATGATTTTAGTTGTCCTCACAGGATCTTGTACGCTTCATGGTGAAGGACAAGGTGCTCACAGCCTGACCGAAGGCGACGCATACACACTCCCACCAGACCATAGGACAAGTTTGACAGATCTCTCCGGTGATCTGAGCCTACTGGAAGTGTCTTTGCCAGCGAACTTCGAGACGAAGATACATGCCGATGAAAAACTTAGCTAGATTCTCATACTTGATCAAGCTGCTTCTGAAAAGCGCCAGAAACTCACATTCACTAAATGCTCCGCGACCTTTACGACAGAGATCCTGCACTCTGATCTTCTCATGTTTGGCGTCATTTTCCACGGAGTGATCAGACCGCCAATGACTGTACATATAGCGATCATTCCTCAACGCCTCTCGGCGACCATTCATGGCACGATGGCGCAGTCTGTAAGTCGTCTTTCAGCGCTCAACTCAAGAACTGGCCTTCTTCTGTCCCGGCGGAGCTCTCATGAGCTCAGGTGACTGAAGTCGTTGCGAGCAGTCGTTGAGCTGTGGGCGGTCGTCAATATTTTGCTTCACGCAACGAAAAGGTCACCAAGCAATGTACAAATAACCAATGTCCTTTAGCATCTCTCGACGACCATTCATGGCTCAATGGCCGAGTCTGTAAGCCGCTGTTTGTTAGCGCTTGAATTGATCAATGAGCTCATGCTGTTCCGCCGAAGCAACCAGGAGCTGCGAGTGAACGTGTGCAGCTGACAGGCATTGAGCTGTGGGCGGTCGTCAACATTTTGCTTCATGAAGGGTCAAGAACGGCATTGAAAACATAAATAGTCACTCTCCCTGCGCATTTCTCGACGACCATTCGCGGCACAATGGCTGAGTATGTAAGTCGCTGTACCCCGGCCCTTGACTCGATCGATCACTACGTTCAGCTACGCCAAAGTAATTACTAGCTTTGACTGTTGAATTGGAAATGGTGGGTAGCCATTGAGCTGTGGGCGGTCGTAAACATTTTGCTTCACATCCGACCTATCTGTTTCTTTTTCTTTAAGGTCATCATCGTCATTTGATCTGGTCTAATGCTTTTGAATGTGACAGCTGCAAGACTACCTATGCATACACACACGAACTCCCACTCTCTCGACGAACATTCATGGCTCAATGGTTTAAGCAAGTCTGTCAGTCTTTAGCATACGCGGAATCTTGACTTGCAGCAATGGTCTGATCATGAGGTACGAACTCAGGTGTAATCATCTTGTCATCTCTCATCGATCCGAGAGAATCATTGAGCTGTGGGCGATTGTCAAAATTTTGTTCTCGCGGCATCTTTTCTTGCATTCGAGATCGAGGTCCAGTGTATTTGTACACCGTGTTCTTTCGACGATCATCCATCGCTCAATGGTGTAAGTAAGTCTGTTAGTCTCCAGCATGTGCTGGAGCTTGACCTGCGGCATCGCGATGACTGGAGCCCAGAGATCCAAACTTTCGCGTTCTGTTGGTGAGCATCGTCGTTCGTGAACGCCGTTGAGCCGTGGGCGATTGTCAAGTTTTGCCTCCTCCTTGCCGCTCTTCTTTTGCTTGTCATCACTACTTGCATGTATTTATTCGCAATTGACCCTCAATCGCTCCGACGATCATTCATGGCTCAATGGTATAAGTAGAGTCTGTAAGTCCTTCTGGTTCAGCGAGGCTGGACTCATGTCAACATGTCGAAGTTCTTCTTCCAGGCCCGAAGACCGGCTAATGCTCGGTGCGGATAAGGGAGACCATCGGCATCGACCGTTGAGCTATGGGCGATTGTCAACATTTTGTTCAAGGATCAGGATCAACTGCTGCTCTTTTGCTCCAGTCACGTCTCAGCCACAGCCCTAATACATCCACAAACCCCATCTCTCCCAACTTTGCCATCACAGTTGATGCTTTTAAGAAATTGAGCCTCATCGGCTGATCGATATGAAAATGTGATTTGTCCAAACGGACCAAATTTTCCAAACCAGTCATTCCAAACGTCATCATATTTCGCTCTGATGGAGTGCAAATACTGGTAGATGTCACCAAAGGTGATGCCGGCGTCATTTCTGAGGACAATGGGCTGGACATCATCTTGTGCAGCAAATCTCAAAGGCTCAGGGAACTCAAGCATGGTGATGGGAGGCTGTGTCAAAAACATGCCTCTCCACGGACCCTTTTCGTTTTGCTGTTTTCTGGTTGAAAGGGGACTCAAGTCCACATAGAGGACTTGTGCGTCGTCTCGTCTATAGGGAGAGCGTAAGCTGAAATGGGCGATAGAGTTATCCTTGGACGTAAGCCTTTCCTGGAGTTTTCGCTCATTGTTTTCGTGGCGTGTCTTTTGACCAGTCGTCTGGATGGCTGTAAGCTTTTGTTACGTGAACGACGCACGCAGAGTTCAGCTCGATATGCCGAATGTCTTGATAGACGACCGGACGCCACGCAAGCTTACAGCAGCCATCCAAGACATGCTCAGGCCCAGGCTCTGCATGAGCATATGGGTACTGGCTCTTGAGGGGGTGCAACAGAGCACCATCAGCCAAGAGATACATCTTCTTCTTTAGCGGCTTAGATCCCTTGATCACCGTTTGCCAATTCTTGCAGACTCTCTGCCATGAGAACAAATCTTTCAACCTGACATAAGCCAAGATGTTTTCGAGTAGCTCGGCTGTTGAGAGCACTGCGATCACAGCAGGAGGCAGCGCGGTGGCCTTTTTCGCTTGACGGCGAGTGCGAACAGGTGCCATGTTGACTAGCCTGGGCTCGCTGTGTTTGACAAGTAGTGAGACGCGAGCAGGTCTCTCGAAACACCCGATTTATGTCATCAGCAAACACGACTCCAGCAACATCACAAGCCAGAGCGGTGTATCTCGAAAGGCCTCGATTTCTTTGTCACTGTCTTGGTCAATCAGCTGATGCCGAACACACACACACATCTTCTTGCATTGTCAAGAGGGTTCTCTTCAAGTCTTGGAGGCAAAACAAGCAAAACAAGACTCTCAAGACATGTGCCAACCCTCGCATCACAACCCAGATGAGCGAAATGCGGGCAATGCGACTACCAATTTCGGCAGATGACGACTCCAAACGGCAAGAGAAAGCTGGCTTCAAAGCAACCTTGAGAGGATCGGATAGTTGGCCGGCGTGGATACGTCCAGTATGTTGTTGGCGGGAGAGGCTTCCGCGCAGGACCAGTCCGGCTGGTTGGAGGAGACCATCGAGCCTTTCCGTTATACTCTGCGAACAAAGTGTCGACCCAGTGGAGGCAGAATCTCCAGAGTTCATGATGTTGTTGCTGTTGTTCGAACCACATGCCATCTCAAAAATCTGCCGATGACTCAGGCGCCCCTCAGTACTTGCAACGAAATGCGATTCATTTCCCAGTTCCAAGTACTTGCATCTACGATGGTCGCATAGTCGCAAGCATCCATGGCACAACTCTCGATGCGGCATGTTCGGCACGTGATGGTAGTGTGGAAATCCATGTCCATTAATTATTGTCTACCAGCAATGCCTGTCGTTCATGCAGGTCCTGAAAGTCAATTTGGTGGTGATCTTTGTGGAGAACCGAAGCACGTCCCTGAATGTGGTCATTTGAGCTTCGATCCCGTTATCTTGAGTTCATCTCAGCGTAGAGTTTGAAGTCTTGCTGCAGAATGCGAATCTAAAACAGCCGGATTGTGAGGAGGATACAAGAATGATGATTGTCCCGCGCGCGAGGGGCTGCCGTCGACGCTTGTACACAGTTTCCCCGGACAATCCTCCCACATACGCTGGTAAATAGTCCTTCGCCTGGAAATACTCTTGATTCTTGAGCAAAAGTCGACCTTTCCACAGCTGAGCCAGAGCCAACAGTTCTGCGTTCCTGCAAGCGAGAGCCAATTTTAGGCTCCAATGAAACTGCTATTGCTTTGGAAGGCAATTGTTGCGTTGACAAGCGTTGCCGAAGCACAGCGATTGGCATTCATCACGCCGAATGGAGGAGATCCGACGCAGTATACAGAAGGCCAGCAGATCCAGATACATTGGACCACTCCGTACCAGTTGACAAATGTCGAAGTTTGGCAAGGTCCACGGCAAGATGGCTCATACAGCATGCATACATTGAAAGGTAAGGGATCTCGTGCTGTATAGTCGATCGTTGCTGATGGGTGATAGCGAATTGTACACCGGATCAGACCAGCTTTTCTTGGCGAGCAGGCTCGTTGAGTGGAGGCGACTTTCAGCATGGTTTGCTATTTCGTCTTCAGAAAAGTGATGAACCAAACTTGTGCGCAGGTTGTATCGCAGTCAGTCAGCAGTTCCGAGTGAAGCAAATACCACGGCTGGTGGCAGATCCGATCCCGGCAAAAGCACAGTCGGACACGCCAGCGAACGCGCAAGCAAACGCGACGAGCACCGCATCAGATTCGAAATCGCCCGGAGTCTCGCTCAAAGCTGAGATTGGTGCTGCTCTCGGCATCGGCTTGGTAGGCGCCGCGGCCATACTGATATTCTGCATGTTGTGGTGGAGAAAGAAGTACCTCCACAAGAAAGGACTGAAGGACGCACAACAGCACGGACTTGGAGATGCGCGGCAAGTACCGATGGAACCGGAAGAGAAGTTGCAGTACAACTTATACCAGTCTTCAGTGCGAGGATCATACACGACGACCGGGACGGCGGCAAGTGGCAAAGCTCCTAGCTACTTTGACCCATTCGAGTTTGAAGATGAAGATGGCAAGATCCGAGAAGGATGGTATTCTTTGTGGGGTGATGGCAGACCGAGCAGAATGTCGACTGCGCCACTGAGGAAGTCGTTGATGAGGAAGTCGATACTGACTAAGCCGGGGCAGGCGTTTTAGCGTTGGGCAGTCGTGGATCCAGTCACGCATCATTACACGTATCTCACGGCCTCATGAACTCTCTGACGTCCCACACAAGCACTCTTTCGTCCCATGCACAGGTAGAGCACCAGCCTTCGGCACCAAATAGGCACCAATCAACACCCATAGCAAATTCGGTGTGCCGGTCCATGCGACCCATCTCGCGACCGAGGCCAGAGCCATTGCCGCCTTGGTCAACGTTACTGCCATCAGTCCAGATGCGGCAAGTCATATCGTAGCTAGCGGAGAGTAGCACATCGCTGAGGTGAGGACTCCAGCTTAGCTTTCGCACAGCGTACTCATGTCCAGGCAAGAAGTTCATGGGACCAGAAGGGTTACGCAGATCAAATGTCCTGATGACGCCGTCTACACCTGCTGAGGCCAGCACTGAGTCTCGATACTTGTTCCAATCATGGGTCAAGCACTCCGTCGGCCCAGGAGCTCTGTTCTGATAGCCAGGTATTGGAATCTTCGGCGGTGCATGGATCGGTATTGCTAGTTGGAGATGATTCGTTGCGCTTGGCTTGCTTCTCAGATCGTACACCCGCAGGTGTGAATCTCTTGACACGCAGGTCACAATCTGCGGATGATGTGGGCTGTACTGTGCCGAGTAGACGCACGAATGCACAGGCAATGTCATCAAGCTCTCCTTGCGCTCGGGTGTCCATATCTTGACTGTTCCATCCCAACTGCTGCTCAGAAACGTCTGTTTTTCGATCAAGTTCCAGTGGACTGAGAAGACTTCTCGCGCATGCTCTTGCCATCCAGCCACCGGGAATTCTCCGACGCCAATATCAAAGAGCTTGATAGCTCCATCTCCACCAGCTGTCAGAAGCTGATTTTCGTGTTGTTCCGACCAGGTCAAGTCGAATAGACAATCCTGCGTCTCGAAATACTTCTCACATGCTATGCCGTTCGGACCAAGATTGAGAACGTACAATCGTCCATTGCCAACAAGGCCAAAGTTGGCGCCAGCAGAAACAGCGAGGCGGGAATCGAAGAAGGGCGAGTATTTCACGCTGTACGGGTTGAAGCCTTGCGTCCGGAATTCCAGCATCGTGGTGTCGGTGATATGGAAAGGCCGCAAAGGCGCTGTACAGAAGTTATATACACATCATACTTTTCTATGTGTTGATGTATCCAAAGGTGAACCTGAATCATCACAGTGCTCGATCACGGTTGTTGAGCCGCGGCGGTTCGTCATTGCCGAGACATGCCCACTACGGCAGGATATACCAGCGTCTACACCATAAATACATATCATAACACGATCCTTCAAACTCCTCCAACACAACATGGATAAATAACATCGACCCGGCAGGACCCTTGATCATGGCACAGGATGCAGTCTCGTCTTCAGCGCGAGGAGCAGTCTTCCTGATCCTCCAGCAGGTGGCATCCCGAGCGGTGACCTTCATCTTCAACCAAATTCTTCTACGATTCCTATCACCTGCATTACTGGGAGCATCAGTCCAGCTAGAACTGTACATCATCTCGTCGCACCACTTTGCGCGAGAAAGTCTACGTGTGGCATGCCAAAGGCAGCCTGAAGGAGGCATACAAGCGGCCGTCAATCTCTCCTATCTGGCCATAGCAAGCGGCATCCCGATTGTCCTTGGTCTGGCACAATGGTATCTCTCGACTTCGTATCCCGATGTGCCATACTTTACAGAAGCGCTCCGGATATGTGAGCTTGCAGCCATTGTGGAGCTGTTCTCGGAACCTGCGTTCGTCGCAGTGCAGCAGAACATGATGTACAAGACCAGAGCGGCTGCAGAGAGCAGTGCGGTCATCGTGAAAACTGCGGCAACAGCGACAATAGTCTTCTGGAGCAAATATGCTGGAGTCGAGCTTGGAGTCCTGCCATTCGCGGCTGGCGAGCTTGCATACTGCTCTGCCCTCACAGTTGTGTACTTGTGGCAGACGGTATCAGTAGCCAGGCAGCAGAAATTCACTTTACTGCCAAAGAAGATCGATACCAAGAAGAGGTGCGTACGGAGACCTCTAGATATCAGGCAAGTGATTTCTAATTTCTTCTCTACAGCAATGCCGATTTTGTTCTCGGCTTTTTTTCCAGATCACTTTTTAACCTGAGCCTTTCTTTATATGTCCAGCAAGGCATCAAGTATGTACTGACTCAAGGCGATGTGCTCGTAAGCACAGCATTGGCCACGCTCGAAGAGCAAGGCATGTATGCTCTGTCCGCAAATTACGGCGGTCTAATCGCCAGAATGGTGTTCCGGCCAATCGAAGACAGCAGCCGCAATCTTTTCGCACAACTCTGTGCTCCAGCGCCAGAAACGGAGAAGTCACAGGCTCCAGAGAAAAGGACATCGAGATCGACGAAGACCTCCAAGCCGAAATCGAACATCGAACAGGCGAAGACGACTCTCGACCTGATCCTTCGCAGCTACAGCATCGTATCTCTGCTTGCATTTGCCTTGGGACCGACGGCAGCACCTCTACTTCTGCAACTCGTAGCTGGCTCACGCTGGTCCGCTTCAGGTGCTGGAGACGTTCTCGGCGTATACTGCTACTGCATCCCACTGCTTGCCATCAATGGCGTCAGCGAAGCTTTTGTTGCAGCAACAGCTTCCACCAAAGAGCTGCATTGGCAGAGCATATGGATGGGCGCTTTCTCGGCTGGGTTTGCAGCGAGTGCCTACGTCTTCCTTCGAATTCTGGAGATGGGAGCTAAAGGACTGGTCTGGGCTAATTGTGTCAACATGGCACTACGAATCGTCTTCAACCTTCACTTTGTAACGTCGTTCTTCCAGCGACATGGTTTGCGGTACAACACCAGCGACATATTGCCAAATATGTACGCCACTGCCGGTGCAGTCGTGGTACCTGGCCTGTTGAGACAGACGACCGGTATGCTGAATCGGTACGGTGTTCTCGGCGAACTAACGAGAGTTGGAGCGATAGGTGCTGGGCTAGCATTGTTCATGTAAGTTCTCAAGCATCTTTCACTGGTGGGCAAAATCGCTGACGCAACACTAGAACTGTGACAGAACGCCAATTCCTTCTCGATTGCTGGAGAAGAGCCCGGTCATAAATCAAAGAACCAAGCAAACCAAAAAAGCTGACATCTGAACATCACGAAAAGTCGCTACATTGTCTTTTTCATGCTCTCAGACACGGACCGATGGTCTCCAGCAACATATTCTCGGCCACGTCAACTCCTAGCGTATTAAAGGTCTTTCATACTGTGGAGCTCATGGAAATGATCCTGCTTGAAGAATACATTCACGACCTCTTCGTGCATCAAAGAGTATGCAAAGCATGGCTCGACACGATCAGAGGCTCTTCAAAACTCCTGCAGAAGATGTTCTTACTGCCAACAGAACCCCCGTTGACACCCGTTTCGTTTGACGCAAATGTATGGCATCCAAGGCATCTGTATCAAGGGCGATGTATCGCGTTCAATCCGTGTGCGAGTGTGGAACGAGTGCACAGAAGACTTGGCCACAGCGGAAAGAAAATGACAAGCAATAACAAGTCGCTAATCAGGATCTGCATGGAGACTCCCCCTCCTCGGAAGCAGCTCGTCTTCTCTTTCTATCCATTATCTTCGCCGTATTCCGACAGCGCACCGACTCGTGGCGTCTACCATCCCACCGCTTCCTGGAGACGAATGCTCATCACGCAGCCGCCACTAATCGCAGTCGACCTCTACAATCGATTCATGCAGTTCGGCGACTGTCAGTCGAGACTTGTGGCACTATGGAACATGAATGGAATCACCTTCGGTGATGTACATGACGGCAAATCGAACTTCAGCTCGCCCAGGGTTTTTATCGCGCCCATGGTGATGCCGTACTGCGTTCGCGCAGCTTTTCTAAAGCCATGTAGCTCAGCTCGGCAGCATCACTCAGACGACCCGGAACAGATGCGTGAGACGGAAGACCTAGCTCAGTTGTGGGAGGTGTTCAAGGAATGTAAAGGTCACAGGATAGATCGCGACAAAGATGCCTTGTGCAGGTGTCTAAGTGTGCTGTTGCACGGAAAGGACATACCAGAACCTAAGAAGCAACCCTCTTTACGGCGTCGAATCAGTCAAACTATGCCTTGGGGCCGGAAGCGCTGAGCACAAGCAAGCGTGCTTCGGCTCGTCAAGTACTTTCTGGCTTCAACAAAGAGAGCTTGAAGCCCAGAATATGGAGCAGATATGCAGCATATTCAGCATTTGGGCCTCGGTGAAAACTTCACAGCACAAATACGATTTGAGTTGGCGATGAGGTGCTTGGCACAGGAAGTGCTAATGAAAGTATGGCGTATTGAGCACGAGTAGCTTTCAAGCATAAAGAGGAACTGAAAAAGTAGCTAGACACAAAGTAGAGCCTACATGGCTATCAACATGATCTTCACAACTCTCAAATCACCTGAAGGCACATAGATCCCGTCCTGTCGTCATGAGCGTCCCGCGTTGCATGATAATCGGGACCTAAAGCTGTATGTACAAACTTTCTTTATCCATCGATGAAAGGCAGTCATACACCTAACAACATCACTTCAAACACCAGACCGCCCCAGCATACCTTATCTACAGCCATCATATTACCAAACAATGCCAGCAAAAGAAGACCTCTACACCCTCCCACGCAACAAACTCGAATCCTCTCGTTTAGATCTCCAACATCGACTCATAACAACAAATTCCGGTTTCCTCCTCCACCCCTCCATAGCCTCTGCCCTTCCACCAGATGCAAAAATCGCAGATATAGGAACCGGAACCGGAGCCTGGATCGAAGACTTAGCATCCCAGTCCAGCACCCCCAAGGAATGGACATTTCATGGCTATGATATCTCAGACTCACAATTCCCGCCCCAGAACCAGAGATCCTCTCAATGCTCCTATGCCGTTCTAAACATACTGGACAGTGAGAATCTGCCTTCAGACTTAATCGGAACTTTCGACTGCGTACACTTACGCTACCTTATCCTAGCCCTAACAGAAAAAGATTGGGACGTCGTAGCGCAAAACGTCCTCAAACTCCTCAAACCCTCCGGATTCATCCAATGGTTCGAAAGTGATTTCGATATCCATATGCTCCAAACCTCACCCAACACCTCTAGCTGCTCCGCCTGTTCTGAGCTCTACTCATCAGTCATTGAGCTTAGTGCGGAGCAAGGAAAACAAATTCCGAACAGGAATTTGAAGGATGTGGTGATGAGGAATGGATTTTGGGATGTGAGGGAAGAGGTTTTCGCTACGGATCGTGTTGCTCAGACGAGAGGAGAGACGAGTAGGATGGCTTTGGGTGCGTTGAGGGATATTGCTAAGGTTGGGATTGCGAGGAGAAAGGAGGCTTGGAGGGAGGATGTTCATTGGGTGGATAGGAAGTATGAGGAGGCGATGGAGGAGGAGAAGAAGGGGATTTATTTGAGGTGGGATATGCATTGTGTTGTTGGGAGAAAGGCGTGATTGGTGCCTGAGACTGGGTAGATTTGTAGGTTTCTACAACATAAATGTATAGTGAGACAGGTGTCACTTGGTCTTGACCTTGCTCATGGAGCACATTTAGCACTTTGCGAATCTGGGTGGTTGAGCAAAGGCTGTGGCATCTCGTGCTCTACGCTCCTCGTAGTGATCGGGACCATGAAGGCGCTCCCTCAACTCGCACTTTCCTCACGGGATAATGCTCCCGATACAGCTCGAGGAATTTCCCGAGAAGCAAAGGCGGTTCCCAGTGGAGGTAAAGAGGGAGCTTGGCTGTCATTGCTTCGCTCGTGAAGAACTCCAGATATTCTACAGCTTCACCAAATGTCATCTCTCGCTATTTGAGGATGAAGAGCAGCATTTGTTCATAGTCCCAAGGAGGTGCCCAGTGTTCTGGTTCCCCCGATTCAGCAAGCTGTCTATCGCTGAGTTCTGCGGCCCAGCGAGCGATGTCCCATCGCTGGCGTGGAGTGGTATCACGATACGGAAGCGGAAGATTCCAAAGCGTTGCGTTGTCGGACTTTGTTGAAGTGCCATGACGAATTGTATGGTAGACGCCGTCACCCTGTGCCAAGTCCTGGACAATAACAGAAACTGAAGACCGATTTTGTAACCAATGCAAATCGTTCACATCCTTCGTGACGAACAAGCTGACGTCGTGGCCCTGATCGTCCGAAGTTTTAGGATCGCCGTGCACCATTGACATAACAAGTATGGCATCGTACGCCGTTGGGCCCTGCACTGTACCTCCGGCCCAACCGCGCAAGGTGAACGAGTCTTGCCTGCTGCGATGGCACCTTGCACACCGAGTGGTTTCGTGGGCCGAGTTTGACAATATTGTCGCTTGCCGTTTGAGTCGTTGGAATGACCTATTCGAAGTTGTGGCCTTGTAAATCTCGATTTTCCGTCTCAATTGCTTGCGCTTCAATGCTGGCCAGTCCCTGGATATGTAAAAAGCATTCCCGGGTCTCATGTTCACGAACTTGTGAACGAAGTCTTTGACTCTAATAGACTGCTGAAAGCCCAGTCCCAGGCATTCCACTGGAACAGGAATATCGACTCGTTGCCGCTGTGGTTCCGGAAAAAGGGTGAGAAGTGTGCTCGAGATCGCGGAGTACAGAACCTGAAGAGCCGAGCCAGAGGCAAGGCAGTCGATGGCCTCTTGAAACGAATCCGAAGGGCATGCACGTTGTATGCCTGAAAATTGTTCAATCCTGCTCATCTTGTTCAGATACGCAGCTCGTTCAAGAAGGATGGCATATGCCGATCTGGAGATAGCAAGATAGCTCAGCTCTCGAATAATCTCCCATGATACGCTGAAGAAACATCGGTATTCAAAGACGGCATAATACTCCGCCCCTGGACCTTCGTCGAACGGTCCAGTCTCCATTCCACGACGGCCCGTCCACACGTGCTCAGCATAGTCCAGATCGGCTCCGATGACAGCAAGGATCTCATCCCAGCTCGTCAGATATTGCACAAACTGTCTCGCACATTTGCTGTAAGGAGAGCCAATATCCATCCACCCGTCGCTCAGATGTAGGAGACTGTCGACGTTTCTTTCAGTAATGCGAAGACCTGATATCTCAAAAGTCACAGCTGACAGCACTCGGACAGCACCAAACTTGGTGTTGGGTAACGTGACCGAGAATTGCTCATCCTCGTCCATGTCGAACGTACGTTTCCTTGATGGGCCTGCAGCACTCTCGCGCAAGATCGTACTAGGTGCACGGGAAAGCCAGTCTAGGGTTCGTCGCATTGACACAATATCGCTGTCTGGCACAAGCGATATCTCGTCAAAAGCCTTGCCGGTCGCCAAAGAAGCGAGCTGAGCGATGATCGCCGGTCGATAGACGTCTCTGGCCCAATCAACCATGAAATCAACGAGCAGAAGCAGATGAATGGCACCGTCTCTCGTGGTAATGTCGCCACCTTGCAGATGATGAATATTCTGTGCGGGTTCGTCAACATACGAGCTCAGACTCGGTACCATCTCACTTGTTGGATTTAGAAGCTCACATAAGTTATTCCCATCGTGTTGTCGAGCTCGGGGTAGCAGCCGTAAAGCTTCCAATCACTTCCTCTATAGGCCAAGAACCAAACAAGCGGCGCGGGTCGCCCCCTGCAATCTGGAATCAACGCCTGAAAATTGCTTTGAAGTTGCAGAAGTGTCCTTATTGGGAATGCGGTCTGCATCTCGATGTCTGAGAAGCTAGCGTGTGCGGAGTCTGACTTGGCTTCCAGAAGCAAAAATGGGAACAACATGGCACTCGAGCTTCGCTTGCAAGGACTACTGCGTATCATGTCCCTGAGTCTGGTTGCTTCACTGTCGGGACAAGATCGCGGTGGCTGATCCAACAAGTGGCGGATATTGTTCGTCTCCTTCAAACCGAGAGTGCGGTCCGGCTTTAGCTCAGGCAACTCGTTTGTGGGTTCGGTGTTGAGAATGGTCTCTTCAATTCGATCCTCGAACAGGTTGCTGGTTCCAATCTCGTAACTGCTGCCGCTTTAGCGTCTGGGTTGCCTCACTTTCGTCAGACGAACCTATCCTGAGGCCGCTCTTCAGTTGAGCACTGGCAGGAAGCACGCTTAGATCTTCGCCGATCAAGTTGAGCTCCGATTCGAGTTGCGGCATCGTGACAAGCTTCTATCTCAGAGCGCCATAAACGATATTTGCAATTCGGACTGCCTAGCTATCAGTGGCATGCTGAACCCGCATCGGGTAGTCGAGACCAAGACGTACCATGCGACCTCGATCTCAAACCTTTCCAGGATACTGTTCTCGATCCGCATACGCCAGCCACTCTCGTTGGTCGAATTTCTTGAGAGATGGCCAGCTCGCTTGACGAGCCATTCTGCTTTTACTTTGTTTCTCGATCTCCACGCTTCGCTGCCCGATCCATCAGGAATGCTCCTTCGATATGCCTCATAGCCAAGCTCTTTCAAGACCTCGATCTTCTCGAAGGTACTGCGATATACAGCAGGCCATTCCTCGCTTTGGATTTTTTGCTTTATTCGATATCTGTTCGCCAGCTCCCTCAATCGCCGGAGCTCATTCTCACTCACCATGTCGACCGTCCAAGATGAAGAACTGTAATCAGTGTGACGATCGACCCTCTTGAAGTGAGGGGCTCGCTTGTCAGTAGGAGAGCTTCTCCTAAGATAAATGACAGATCCAGATTGCTAGGGAGCGGAAATCAGGAGCGCAGGAAACTGGCAACGAGTTTTTGCGCTGGCGTGTTGACCTGGCAGCCATGTCCACAGTGCCGCGCGCGTATACTTGTGAGCACCCCTGAACATATGCTGCCATGCGGCGTACAATAGACAGGTGTGAGTGCTATTGGACGGCACTGGTCTACAGCGCCTACGCACAGGCTAAGCCGCAGGAAACGCGCTCATAGCCCTCAACATTGTAAATAGCAATGTGCGAGCTCTTCTTTGATGCCAGACTGGACGAAGCCGACCTGATCGTCCTGAACGTTGATTGTCTTCTTGTGATCGCAGCCTATCGGCGGTAGATTCTGTGCAACACACCGTGTTGCGGAGGTCCGGCGATGCGAACATGCATGTGATCGAGTAAGATCAAGCCGTTACACAGCTCGATGACTCGAAAGGAGCGATCTTTAGCATCAAGCTGAGGGCGCAGAGGTTTCACAGAGTTCTTGATGTTTTGCTCAGGAAGAGACAATGCGCCAAGGATGGTGACATGCTCTCATTGCGAATCGGGTTAGGAAGGTCAGCCGAGGTATCCACAATACCCAGGAATTGTCTCCGGATTTGGACATAGGGGTTACTGAGAGGCTTACCATACAAATTGGACCCTGCTTACTTGGACCCGGAAAAGCCTTCAGATTCGTACGGATGGACAGTCTTGGCATCATTCTGAGCCTGATCCGGGAGATCTATGGCTCATTTTGAAGCCCTCATTCTGAGCTGTCTGGCAGTGTCATATTTGTCATCATTGAGTCGCTACTTGTGGCACAGAAATTGACTGAATATCGTGTGTCTCGTGCCTTGCGACCGTGAAGATTCATCTACCATCCACTTGCAGGGATACTCGGGTATACCCGAGTCCAATCGGAAGAAGACCTTTGAAGGAAATTGGCAGGTAAGTGAGCACGTACACCATCCGGACGGCCTGCAGTAATCGTCCGGCTGTGAGGCCTCAGATCCGGACGCTTATATACACAGCAACCGGGGCTTCACTTACCTTGGCAACTTACATTGCGTAAGCACACCCGGACACAACACCTCCTGGTAGAAACGCCGCGGAATCCTTCCTCATCTTTAGACCAACCCTTGCAAAACACAGCCTCCAATTCTGTGCCGCATTCCGTATCATCATAAAATGGCTCTCCAGCTGAGACTTCCACCTCTCCAAGATCATCAACTGCAAGTTCCTTGAGAAGAATTTTTCCACTCTTTCTCGAATCACCCCTTACAGACAGCCGACACCATGTCTCAAGACGCCAAATCACTTCCTCTGTCAACCGGGACTCCCGAAGGCATGAATCAACGCGACGCTACGGCCTTGTTCATAATGATGGTCGGATTCTTTTCCCTAATGTTAATCGCAAGTCTGACCTACGCGCTACCCGAGGTCTGGAAAGATATCTGGAGTAACACGCAGGTCTTCGAGATCGCCATGTTCATGCTTTTCGTCGGCATACTTTGCATCTACTCCATCACCATATTGGGCGTTCGACGTTTTCCGACCAAGACGAAACGACCTTTACTATGTGCATACTGCAGCTGTATCGGTTCGTTCTTAATGGGCTTGATTCTATCCGGCGGCAATGGAGTTGTATGGACAATCGGTACGGCACTTTGGCTTTGGATTGTTGGGTTTATAATTGGTTTGGTGGAGCCATATGTGAAGGATCCTTTTAGGAAGGATTAGGTCTCGATTCTCTCGATGACCATCACTGCAATGAGTATAGCCATGCTCTGCTCAGTCCCACAGAATCACGGGCTTGATCGTGGCTCCTCCATGCATGTCATCTAGGCCTTGCTGGAAGTCCTTGGCGGGCAAGAATTTCACCATCTTCTCGAGCGGGAACTTGCCCTCCCGATACCACTGGATCATCTCGGGAATGAATTCTCGCGGATCAGCCCAGCCTTCAACGGCGCCAATGAAGCTCTTATTGGCGAACAGATTGCCTCTCGCCAACCCAAATTTCACTTCATAGCTCAAATCTGGCGATATACCAATCTGGATATGCTTGCCTCTCGCGCGCGTTGCTTCGTAGCCACTCTCAGTCAACGCTGGCACACCGGTCGTCTCCACTGTGACACTGGTACCCATTCCTTCGGTGGCTTCACGAATCGCCTTTATCAGCTCCTCGCCCGGAGGTATGTTTGTCGTGTCGATTGTGTGTGTGGCACCCAATTCTCGCGCGAGTGTCAGTCTCGAAGGCACCCGGTCAATGGCAATAATCGTGTGGCATCCTCTCAGCTTGGCAGCCATCAAAGCACCCATACCAACACCACCAAGACCAATCACTGTCACTGAATCCTTAGGGCCTGCCTCTGCAACCTTTGTGACACTTCCCGCTCCAGTTTGAGCTCCGCATCCAAGTGGCGCGAAAAGCTGCAGCTCGGACTCGTCCTTGATCAGGTCTTTGGCATTCACAATTGAGCTTTGCTTGACGATTGACAATCCAGCGAAGGAAGACTGGCTGAAGTAGGTTCCTGTGATGTCCGGCTCTGCGTCATTGGGCAAGGTGTCGGAAGTGAAGACTTTGTCGAAGCTGAGAGTGTTCCATGCAAGGAAGTCTTTGCACGTCGCCGGAACGCCGGATTTGCAGTGGAAGCATGACTGGCAGGATGCAAATGAAAGCAGTACTGGGTCGTCGACTGAGGCAATGGTAACGCCAGGTCCGACAGCAGCGACATAGCCGGCCCCTGCATCATAGTCAGCAGATCCTCTTTATCAGATCTAAGATGGAACCAGGAATCGTCGAGGAGCTCACCTTCATGTCCAAGCACCCGAGGATAGACTGCCTGCGGAGATGCGCCTTTTGGCACGCTTCCAGCAAAGACGTCTGAGTGGCAAATGCCAGTCGCTACCATCTTCACCAGCAGTTCACCTTCGCGAGGCTGTCGCACTCTGATGTCCTCAAATTTCCAACCTCCATTTTGCAGAGTGTCACGACTGACGATCGCTTGCGTTTTCAGCACCTCAGTCATGATATTGTGTCTCTGGTCGAAGGCGTTTTGAATAAATTCGAAGTTGTTCAGCTGCAGAAATCAAATGAAATCACAAAAGTGAAGCTGATTGTTTATTCAGCTCGTCAAGGCAAGAGCTGCGCTTCGAGCTGTTACTCCATTGGGCGAAGTGCCTCACATCGGCGCAGTTGACTCCGCTTCGTGCTACTTTAGCTGAAGCTTGTGTGGCTTCGGTTAAGAATCCTTTTAGGCCTTGATTACCTCGTGGATTAGTACACTAGATTAGTAAGGTTATCTAATCTACTCGTCTTTAATATAGTAGATTAGATATTAGCGTAGATAGGTAATTAACTATTAATCTAGCTATATAGCTTCTTCTTAGTATACTATAATCTCGTAACTTATAAAGTCCTCGATTACTATAGTATAGTATCGTCGATATAGGCTATTATTGTCGCTATTATCGCTATACTACCGAAGGGTTCTTAGACCTTAATACCTATACTAAAGATAGCTAAATTTAAAGCTTAAGTAAAACTAAAGACGCTATTAAAGACCTCTATAGCGAAGAAGAAGAGAGAGGTTAGTAGTAATAATAAAGACTTACCGCTAAAGATTAGAAGGACTCGCGCGCCTACCTATCTATAGAATAATAATATAATTAAGCTATTATTCGAGTTGTTAAGTAAGGAGCTAGCGACTTAGAACGATAACTAAGAGTTTTATTAGAATATATAGTCTAGTTAGTAACCTAGTAAGGAATACTAAGATAGGCTAGATTA